>OY986971.1:1305336-1411880 GCA_963920575.1 Narthecium ossifragum | reverse complement strand
GGGGTAGGTTAGGGTTTTTTTAATTTTTTAATTTTTTTAAAAAAAAAATGAAAAAAACTCAGAACTGTGGTGTGTTGAGTCCAAATGGTGGTGTAGATAGCCGCACCCTTCTGAAAAAATACATGGTACCGGAATGCAAAAATCCATTGCAAAAACAACCCAACAGAAAACAAACGGATCGGAAGTATGGATCTGAACAAGATCCGATTCGTTAAATGCACATATCGGATCGTCTCCTCCCTATGTTCTCTTCTCTCACTCAGATCAAACCCCGAAAACCCCAACCTCCTCTCGGCGGCGGCGATGCCCGTGAAATGGTAAACGCCGCCCTCCTCCTGCCGCCCTCCTCTGCTATGGGACTAATAATGCTCTATGTATCTATAATCCCGCAGGCTCCTCCACTGGCAGCCGAACCCCGGGACGACGGTGAGCAGCCAGATCATAGGGGAGGCGTGCGTCTGCGCGGAGTCGCTCGGGGCCGCCCGTGGCGGGCGGTGGCGCTCCTCCATCACTTTCTACCGCCCGATCTTCCCTGGCAGCGACGGGCAGGTCCGGCCGGACGTCCCGAGGGACTTCTTGGGGTTGCAGCTCCACGATCAGCCTGATAGGTACTTCTTTCTCCTCCGCGAGCACCGGGTCCTGTTGCAGGCTGATGCCCCTATGCAGAACCTTATGGATAAGCTCCAGTCGTACAAGGCTCGCGTCGTCCTTAGCTTCGAGGTTTCACCCTCGATCTCGATGATTATTTGCCTTTCTAAAAGCTTATTATTTTTCAAATTACATTCTATTTGAAGAGTGCTTGAATTTAGTAGATGGGTTGCCACCATTGTCTCAGATTGTTTTTGAGCTTTGGACGGCTTAGAGGCTGGAAGAGCTTTGCTTTTGTGAACGATTTAGATCATTGGAATCATAGATGAGTCGTCTCGTTTTTCATCCTCTGGTAGTTGGACTTGTGAAACTTATTACTTTAAAAGTTGTGATATTGTGTCAAAAATCTTGCTTTTATTACTTTAAATGTTGTGATACTCTGACAAGCTGAGGGAACTCTGGTATAAGGACAGATGATTCTATTTCCGGTCACAAATTGCTTTATTGCAGCTAATTTCCCGGAGCTATTAAGCTATGGGGTTTTCCAATCGCAATAGTATTTTTCAGTAACTTATTCATTCGCATACTAGTATTTCTTTCATTCTTGTTGCATTTGATTGCTAGTTTGCTCGCACATTAAAATGTTCACTTTTGTTTATCATCTGACAATTTCTCAATTATTTAAGCATGGTCGAATAAAACAGTCTAACATTTTTCTCAGTTTGGATACAAAGAATCGGAAAATAGATATGTCTGGTATCTTAAGCAGTATTCTCATGCGTGACTCTGAAACTCTACTTGTTACATACATACTATGGGATGAACTTTCACTAACCAAAGAGTCCGGAATAGCAAGAAAACAAAAGGCTTATGTTTATTAGAATGATTTGTGCATCATGAGTTTCCATTAGATGCTGATATAGATCTCCGTTGCAAAAAGAAAGAATAAATCAACTATGTGAGTCTTTTGTTCTTCTTGTGGTGTAAATGTTTCCTTCTTCCTTAATTCTAGTGGAGAACACCCCTTTCGGCCTTTCCAGATGTAGAATGTTACTCATTTGCTCTCTTGTGGTGTCTTTTTCGCCTTTTTGCTTCATCAGCCTCTAAGCTACTCAAGCTTGTGACAAATCCTTGTTTAGTTAACACATAGACAAACAACACATTCTGAAAGGTCCATGAACTTCGTTTTTGCAGGGAGTTCAATATCAACTTGGTGACTTCCGCTTGAGGTTGGGAAAATGTGTTACTTCTCTTGCTGATACATTAAGGGGGATTATGATAGAGGTAGGCAAAAGTTCAGTTTTTTAGTTGTGTGCACTCGACATCTGTGTCCTTTTGGTACTCCAATTGAGCAAGAAATTCAATGATCAAATCGCCATGTTTTCCTTATTCTAGATTTTCAGGGAGTTTAATTAACTGATTTGTTTCTCATAGACTAGTTGGGTGTCTGTAATAGGATATGCTGAAATTTACCAGATTTATAACTTGTGTCTACGCATCTGCACAATGTTTTTTGTGGATATTGAATTTTGGACATGCGGTGAAATAGATCTTAGATGGTAAAAGATGCTAGCAGAAGATAGTGGTAAAGTGTGAATTTCTGAGCAGGTTTAAGTGAAGCTTTGTGCATGCTGATATTGGATTGATAATACCTGGTCATTATTTCTGGCAGCCTAGAATAAGCTACCAATATCAAGTTTGTCTAATGATGTTTATTGGCTTTCAAGCAATATGGACTTGGTATTGATGATCAAAACTTCGCTTTTTACTACCCATAATTTTAGCTAAACTTAATTTTCAGATATGCCTCTGTGATGAGTGTTAGTCTGTATCTTTGAGGTAGCGTAAGAAAAAGTTTAAGCTAGTTGAAACTATACGGTGAGAGGTGCAGTCCTCCATTTGTGGAATGGTAAATACAATAGAGATCCTTTTCCCGGTCTGATTGGGACTAAGAGTTTGAATTGCTGATAGAGTTGGGGGCTGTTAAAAGATTTGATCAAGGCATGGGAGGTTAATTTGATGTTGTCCCCTTATTCAAGCCAATGTGAACTCTTTGAGGTTGAGTATATTCACTTGCTCCCTTCTTGCAGACTAAGCAGCGGAGATCCTATGAACGAACTTCTTCCATGCGTGTTTGAATTGTTCAGTGTACAATATATGATGTCAGAACCTGTATAACCTCTTCTTTTTTCTTTTACAGGTTGAATACCTTCCTATGTCCTCAATAGAGAAATCGAGGCAAATCATGGAAGAATTTGTTGAAATCTGGCAAGATACCGTATCTAAGAAATCATTGCCTGGGCATTTTCTTCACATCGAATCAAATTTCGCTGACTATGGCCTACAAGACTATTATACTTCTCAACACACTGCAGTGCAATATGCCAATTGCATGCAACAACTAATAGCTGCCGTGAGGAATTAGTAAGCTCTCGAGTATTGAAACTTAGTGTTGTATCACCATTTCATGACTATAAACATGATCTCCGCCACCCCTTCTCACAATTTAATTGAATACAACAAAATGGTTGTCCTATCCTATCTGAACGGTATTCTCGCCTCGCCCTTCATGTTGTTCTGTGCAAATTGCTTTTCTCATAGTTGCCAAGGAATTTTTTGTTGTATGGGAATTGCTTTGTTTGTTGTATGTGCAAATTAATTCCAAAGATCTCTTTTTCCTCAGGGAGAGACATATTTGTTGTATCCACTACTTCTTAATCTGATTGATTTTTTTCCCTCTTGGGAAAACACATTTGTTGTATAGGAATTGCTTGTTCCAAAAATGACAAATCTGGACGCCAAATGTCTTATCCGTCATAGTTTTACAATTTGGAACCACCAGGATTTGGTACCCTTGAATCATTACTTTCAATTATCTTGCTTCCTAACTTTACTCATCAGATGTATATGGATGGTTTAGCACGAAAACGTCGTCTAATAATTAAAAGAGGATAATCTTTATCATGTGCCAATGTCCAGGTTTACTCTATGCTACAAAGTCGGTATATATAGCTAAGCAGAGTTATCCCGTGTTTTTCAAACTTTCACCTATTTAAGACTTTTCCATCTTTATTGTATACGGTATAGCAGTTCTGTTTGGGTCATCCCATTGTTTTTATACTATCATCATACTAATGGATGATATCTGTTTAGATCTCCTCCAACGGTCAAGATTTTTAATAAAATACTGACTTGGATTTTGATGATAGTGATCTCAATCATTGGATGACATCTAAACAGATCTTATCCATTGATATGATGGTAATATGAAGACAATGATATGATCCAAACAAAACTCACGGTATCGTGGTATACTCTGAGCAATATTTAGTGGTTGACTTTGAGACTATGGACTTGGGGCTCCGATCCGATGACAACCACTATCATCTCAACTCAAAAAAAAAAAGAAAAAGAAGAGAAAAAGAAGAGAAAAAAAGTTGTTGCTGACTCCAGAAAAGCCTTCTATTTCTACTACCATATCACGGATATTTAATTCATGTTCTTCTACGGTGGATCTGGATATCTTATTCTCTTTCATGAAATACGATACAAGTGTAAAATCAGGGCGTGGACTAATCAAGACAATTATGGTGGATAGAAAAAAGCAGGTTATCTGTCGTGAATCCAAGAAAAAATGAAAATTATTCCACCTTGTTCTTTGAATCAAAATAGGATAAGAATAGCCAAACTATTCCATTCGAAGCAGGATGAGTTGACTATATATTGTTTATATATTCTCCCTTATTCTTTGTTGTTCAACGAAACCATTCTTTTCTACTAAGATTAATTTCAAATATATTTAGTTTAGAATAGAATGTGGAATGGTGGTGTAATTAATTAATTAAGAGAGAAGAATCTTTGTGTTTATAATTTAGTAACCATGTACGAAATGTGATTACCGTGTCAACATAGGCTAACCATTACTATTAAATAAGCCTTATGGTATTAAATACATATGTTCAGTCTTATACTATTAAATACATATGCTAATCATTATAGTGTCAACATGTATATACCTATATTAAATAAGAAGAGTTATTTTCAATTTGTTGACTCCCCTATTTTAAGATTTTTCTTTGCTTTATATATATACTAGTGGTTCAGCACGTGCTAACCACATTGAAATGTAACTTAAATATTACTTGTAACCAGTGGCGGATTTAAAAATTTAAATAAGTGAGGGTTTAAAAAATTTTCAAGCTCACTCAAAAGGCGGAGGAATGCCTACATATATAATGTACATTGACCAGCTCATTCACTAACACAAAATACCAAAATACCAAGTTATAAAAATAACTAACAAAAATACATGATAAAAGAAATAAACAAATTAAGTTGTCACTAATCGTGATAATTGCATCCTATGGGACTTTATATTCTGAGAGCGTTGCAAAATAATTTCATCATCAATAGTTTTAAAAATCTCTTTTTCAACATATACAACCAAGCTGTCATTTATCCACTCATCACACATTTTGTTACGCAAGTCAATCTTGATGATGTTCATAGCAGAAAATGCCCTCTCAACACTAGTTGTGGCAACATGTAAGATTAACGCCAATTCAATGAGTTGATAAACCTGCTGATACACTTTATCCTTTTTTATCTCAACCATCTTCTTAGCAAGCTCAGAAATGCCATTGAGATTTGAAAACCCATTATCAATTTGGACATCAAGCAAATAAGTCTTAAATTGATCTTTGAGAATCCCAATATCATAAGAAGAAAACTCCAGAGGATAAAATTCAGTAAGACGTATTAACCTTTCCTTCTTGAACGTTGAAAAGGAATCAGTTGGATTAAGTCATACTATACAAAGAAGTAAATCAGTATTTGACTTGGAGAAATGACCATTCAACTCCTTTGTTGAACTCGGGGACTCGGGTTCATATTTTTCCTACAATGAATCTCGATATTTTACTGATGAGGGGAATGAGCCAATTTATTCCATCCGAATTGCGCTTGGTTGGCTGTGAAAAAATAGCTCCCTCTAACCTTATAGTTAGACTAGTGGTGCCCCTACCACCTGACAGGGTAACCACCAACCCCATTCCAATAACCATCCAATAATTCCCTCCAACTAAACCCCCCTCAACCTAAGATTATCATGCCACATAAGCTCCACGTAGGACATTCTCCCACCACGTAGGACAACCCAATTGTTATTTTATAACCATAGTCTCATATAAGAATGATATATATATTGCAAGAAACCCATGTCCTTTTGGTATTTGCATTCCTCCCTCTGTTTCTTTTAATAAAGCAAATTCACATTATTAGAATTTTAACTCACTCAAATGATAATGACCAGATTATCCTTGATTTTCAATTAGTTTACAAGGGTTGAATGTACATTCAATAGAAAGTGAGATTGTAAAATGGATATTTATGCCTTTTAATTTTCTACAATCATTCTAATTCACTGAAAAAATAACGACCAAATTAACCACTCTTGATTTTATCCTTAATTAACCGATTATTTTGTTTTGAGTTGAATTCAGAAGAATTCAGACTCGATAAGAGGAAAATTACAATAGAGGCATTTATCTCTATTAATCATTTCATAATATATAGAACATTGTAAAACTAATCATTTTTCTTGTGAAAAAATAACTTGCACCCGCTACGTACCCCTCCCCTTACACCAACAACAACAAGCCAGCTTTTCTAATATAAACAACGTTAGAACCTAAACATGTCGATAGTGTAGCTCAAGCATGTCATAGGACCGGAAATGTGTTAGACTGGACCTGTTAACCAGTTCAACCTACATATTGTATCGAGTCTGTAAATTTTAACCATTTGGCTCAACTCAAAAAAAAAAAAACGTTAGAACCTAAACATATTAAAAGTTATAACTAACGTCATAGATTCCCTAATCTCTTTTCCAAACATGAAAAATCTAGTTTCATATATTGTTCTTCATGTCTGAACCAGATCCTAGCTAGCTAGTTGGATTAGTTTAAGCACACGAGGTTAATTAGGGACATAAGAGTCTTATGACCTAGTTAACAGAAAACCTTAATATATCCAGTCAGGAACTTAATTGTGAGAATATCCCATGAGCTAGCTAGCTAACAAAACTCAACCAAACCTAGCTATATACCTTCTTTACTCTAAAAAGAGATTCCCTAGCTCACAGCCCTAGATAATTATCTCTTTCTTAGTTTTACGTGCAGGAATTAAACCTGCATGCATATCTGCGAGCTCTGCATGCCATTAGTGTTGGAAGCTGTGGGAGATCTCCTTAATTTGGTGTGCCCAACAAAGCCTTTTCCTCCCTACACACAAGCTATAATATTATAGAAGGTAAAAGCTTTGCTTTACCCAAGTAAAGCTTTAAAACAAAATGAGTTAAATGATGGTGATATTATTACATGAGGAGGCCAGGTTAAGAAACCAAGTTAACTTTCATGCATGGGAGAATCAGATGCATGCATGCCCAGATGAAGGGGAAAGAAAGGGCATTACTTTACTAAAGTAAAGCTAATGGTTTGATGCAGGGGTTGATCGAAGTTAATTGGTAATACTTCTAGTTCCACGTACCCACGTGAAAGCTTATAAAAATAAGATAAGTTCTTCGTTGGAATCTTGCTTTATTAACAAAGCTCCATTCTACTTGTATTCAAATCCTATTCCTACCGTCAAAAGCATTTTGAACTACTAATTTTAGCTACGTACCTTGAAAAGAAGTGATCTGGTGTGTTTGGCTTGATGTTCTTTGATTTTAGAGCTGAAACCCCATAAAGAAATACATTTCCTAGTGATAACAATCAAATCATAGGTAGGACTTTATTATTGATATATAATGCATATTTCACATTTAAATTTTATACTATTTTTCAGCCAAAACTGAAGAAGAAAAAGGAGGTGCTCAAATGACTAGTACCATATAAAGCCTCACTAGGATAAGTTTCATAGAGTTTGCTTCCTCTTTATGGATAGCTTTCATTTCAATAGTCTCTTCAGGATTACTTTAATAAGCTCGGCCATGCTAGGCACATAAAGGTCTTTAAAAGTACAATCTCATTGGAAATTTAAACTAAAGTAACAGATCCATTATGGGGATATCCTATCCGCCAAATTAATAAAGCTCTCTTCTTTAATTAATTACTCCAAAGTGAATCTAAGCTCCAGTACTACCCTTCTTGCATGGATGCATGCATGCATGCAACTACGAGAGCTGCATGCTCGTTGGAAGCTGTGTGGCATCTCAGTGAGGCCATGTTTGGTCGTGGGATCGGTGAAATCAATCTTGGAATTAGTTGTATTAATTTTAAAATTACAGTTAAACAGTAAAGCTGGAAAAAAGAAATTAATAACTTTATCTCACTATCTATTCTAACATGATAATCTTAAAAATCTCTAAATCCAGAATAGCATATTTCATAATCAAAACACCATCTAATTAGTTTAGTGTGTCAAAGCATCGTTGTTATGGTGTTCTTGGGAAGGATGAAATAATTGGGATATTAATATTGCATGCAGATCTATCTATACTCTATAGTAGGGTTTCCCTTCTTTTGAGGGATGGAAACGAGACAAAGGAGAGGAGAGGTTAGTGACCAAGTAGATTTGTACGGAGAATAAGATGCCAAAGGCTGAAAAGAAGGCACATTACTTTACCCAGCTGGTAAAGGCAAAGAGTTGACTTTAGGCTTTGACTCTCCAATAATAATAGACCACTTGAACCCATATAAAGCTACTAAAGAATAGATGAGTTCACGTATATATTCAAATGGGTCCCAAGTTAATTAATTAAGAACATAATTTCAACCTTCCTTTCCTTTGAATCACAAGTAAACCATAGGTTGACCTTATATATAAAACAACCAACTCAATTTGAAAATAATAATAGATTTGTGGATCCCTCCTTATACCTAAGCAAGATTCATCTCTCTCTCTCTAAAGAGAGTGAAGTGAACAATATATAGTTTTAGGATCCTATTCAAAATAATAAGTTCTTTTGGGTGAAACTTATTAGAAGCTTATGGAAATCGGTTCTGTCTATGTATGAATCTTGCTTTCATGACTAGGTTTCCTTTGATTTCGGACGTGCCATGCATGTGCATGCACATGTGCACATGTGTCTAATCTCATCAGGGGATTCTTTGGTTCACACGTCTCAATCTCTTCGGACTTCTTAGCGTACCCAACTATGTAACATTGTCACTGTACATGCACCGAACGAAACTAAGTTATCAAAGCATTTGGACAAGAGCAGTCCAACATGATGTGGCACATAAATTTACGCCACATTGGTGGACCCAGGATTTGAAGTCCGCCGTTGAGCTACGTATATAAAAGAGAGCAATGAAAATTGAAAGAGAATAACAAAAATTAAAAGAATAAATACCTCGTAATGGCTTGTTTTAATTGAATCATACGAAAGGAAAAGGTGTTAGGCATTAAGTAATATGAAAGGGAAGAATACTACCATATTAGTCGTTATTACTTATATTCCTAATATTGTAAACTATTGTGCATTGGGATGTCTTGGATTCTGTCGCAAGCTCGACTATGACACACTACATAAGGGGATGCAGAGGCCCGGTGGCGCCGCCCATGGCGGGGGTTTTCAGGGGTAGCACCCCGGGATGCTAAACAGATTTTAAGATCTATTTTAGTGGATCTAGCCTATTTTGTCTTTAAACCTGATCCGGATTAGGTTATGTATAGAGGAGTATAACTACTCATGTAACCTAGGGTTAGGGTTAAGGATAAGACATATTAGAGCGGTTGTGAGATTGAGAGATTTGTAACCCATGTTCTACATAGTGAAAGAAAGACGATCTCTCTCCCCGTGGACATAGACATTCTTGTCGAACCACGTAAATCTTGTGTCTATGTGTCTTTTTTTATTTCCTTTTCCTTTAACCGTGTGTGGTTGCCATCGCTTGAAGGTGTTTATTGCCAATACAAACATATGAGCGGATAGATAGAACCTAAGAAGAGAATACAGTTGGCATGAGATGGGTTGGCTTAGACTAATGGACTAATTGGGCTAGCCAAGCTAGTATAGTTGGGTTTTAGGTGGGCTTATATGTAGCTCTCTTAGGATTTTCTTCTGGGCCACCCGAGTTGAGCCGAAGGCTGGGTCCGCCCCTGACGCCACATGTTTAGAATTTTAATATGCGATGGCATTTGTAGGCATATACATACATACATACATTATAAATATAAATACACATATATACATGTTTACTTATATACACATACATACACATATACATATATACATACATATACATCTATTATATGTGTGTGTGTCTGCACATACATATACACATATACAAAGACATATATATACACATAAATATACATACACACATTAACATGTATATACACACACACATAGATATATATACATATATATATAGGGTTAATAACGTTTTACTCCACTCTAATTTGACAATATGTCAATTTATCCCATATAGTTTAAAACGTGACAAAACGAACCCATAATTTATCAATGTGGTCGTTTTACACCCAAATCTCAAACGATGTTAACCGGGCTGACGACAAACTGGCTAAATAGGTCATGTGCGACGCACGTGACCCTGTTTGACCGGTTTTGCCCGGTCCAGTCTGACGACAACGGATTCAGCCCGGCGCGGCGTCATAGGTGATGCGGAGGGCGGTGTAGTCGCGCTCCAGGTTGTTGGTCTTCCACCACGCCCGATGGTTCTGGAACCAGACGGCGACCTGGCGGGGCTGGAGCCCGAGATCCTACGCTAGGAAGGAGAGGAACAGAGGAAGGGGGAGGAACAGAGGAAGGAGGAGATGGTCATGTAAGAGAGGTTGGTGGTGTGGAGGGCGGTATAGTCGCGCTCTAGCTGCTTGGTCTTTCACCGCCTAGCGGTTCTGGAACCAGACGGCGACCTAGCGGGGTTGGAGTCCAAGATCTTGCGCCAGGAAGGAGAGGAATAGAGGAAGGAGGAACAGAGCAAGGAGGAGATGGTCGTGTAGGAAAGGTTGGTGGAGGCGTCGCGTGAGCAATTGAAGGGGATGAGGAGGGGCTGATCGGGTAGGAGGGCGGCGTTGGCTGTGAGGTGGCTAGCGTACGCCACCACCAACCTGCTGAGCCCGAAGAGGTCGCCCACAGAGGCTTCTGACACTCCGTATATGGCGTAGGCGCGACATGGGTAGATGTTGCGGTCGGCGAATCAGGTGTAGCCGTTTGGTCCAACTTGGGCGCGTGATTTCCAGGAAAGGAGGCCAAGGAAGGAGAGGAATAGAGGAAGGAGGAGGATTAGGTTGTCATCTCTCTTCCTCATCTTCTTCTTCTACTCTGCTGAGAGGACGATATGGTTGTGGATTAATGGAGGTACGCAACGCCTCCACATAGTCGACATGTACACCTTCCGCACCCAGTGGCCCACGCTGCTGGAGGCCCTGGCAACGCGCTCCGCCGACAACACCCCGCACCTCACCATCACCATCGTTGTGCCGTGCTCATGCAGGGCTGTGCGGTGCGTCATGCGGGAGATCAGCGCCATGATGGAGAAGTTCGCCAAGCTCATGGGGGTCCCCTTCCGGTTCAATGCGGTCCACCACGTCGGCAGCGACCTCTACGCCCTCGACGTCTCGGCCGTCGTGGACTCCGCCAACAAAGTCATCGCCATCAGCTGCGCCAACGTGCTCCACGGTGTTCCACCTTCCGGGAGCCACCGAGAAAACCGGTCAAATTGATCACGTGCGACCTATGTAGCCGGTTTACTGTTACCCGGCTTAACTCCGTGTGACGGTGGGGTTTAAAACAACCACATTGATAAATTAAGGGTTCATTTTTGTCACGTTTTAAATAATAGAGGGTAAATTGATATATTATCAAACTAGAGGGGAGTAAAGTGTTATTAACCCATATATATATATATTGAGTTGATATAAAGAACACTTGGCACGATGTGCACGCGTTACAATGGGTTGGGTGGCGTGGCAACTAACCCTACATGGGTTGACTAAAAATCATTTTTCTTAAACTTATAGAAAGCGTTGTCGACTGTCCTAAAAAGGCCATCTTCAAAAATCTAATTAATCAACACAATTTCAATCTAAATTAATACGATGATTAATAATAGAGAAATCTAATTAATCAACATTGTTTCTGATAAGTGCTATTAGAGTTCGATTTTACGTGAACCATGGCAAGCAACAACAGTGATTCTTCGCAGAGCGAAAGTGCAGATCGCTTGGCGCCACTGATCACGTTGGTCAGTGAACTTGCGGATGGGGCGCCAACTTTTCTCTTCACAAGGTTGGCTGATGCAAACAGGCAACTTCAAGAAGTGTGTGCAGCCCTTGTAATGTGCGAGGGAAAGCTGTGGGAGTTAAAAAGGTTGATCGAGGAGCATGACAATAACATTGAGCGAAAGGTAAACGAAGTCGCGGTGGCATCGAATATCATGGGCACCCTTGTTGACCAAATCACTGATCACCTTGAAGATGAACTCACTGTCCTCAAGTGTGCGATTTGGGGTGATGAGATCGTTGATCAATCCAAGCACATGAAGGTCCCATATTCGAAGCCCTTTAGTGGTGTTCGAAACGCCAAGGAGTTGAAGAGCTTCTTGTGGGACATGAAGCAGTACTTCAAAATTGCTCGAGTGGCCACGGAGGATGAAGTCACGATTGCGTCGATGTACTTGGCTGACGACGTGAAGCTATGGTGGCGAACAAGGAAAGGTGATGATCGGACTGTAGGAAGACCGTGCATGACGACTTGGGAGACACTATGTAAGCAATTGAAGGTGCAATTCCTGCCTTGCAACACGGCGTGGGTTGCAAGGGATGCCTTGAAGCATCTCAAGCGGATGGGGTCGATGCGCGATATTCAAACCATGTCCAAGAAAGACAGGTTATTGAACTTCTTATCATGATTGCAAGGTTGGGCGCGGTTAGAACTTCAACGGCAAAGGGTCAAAGACATCCTTACTGTTATGGCCTCTACGGATTCTTTGATGGACTTCAGACAACCTTGTCAAGGTGAAGGCGAAAGCCAGCCGCCCAAGCTAGAGGACAAGAACAAGTCGAAGAAGCCTGCGAAACCAAAGAAGAAGTGGCAACCTGAAAGTAGCCAGGTGAAGACGAAGCCATCGCAGAGCAAGGAAGCATGCCTTAATTCTGGATGCTTCATATGTGGAGGACCCTATCGGGCAAGGGAGTGTCCAAAGCGGGAGAAGTCGAATGTTCTCATCGCGGACGATGAAGACGGTGTTGAAGGATCACCGAGCATGAATCCTAAACAACTGATAGTTGTTTGCACTAGATCAAGTGCAGGCTTGATGCACGCGTCGATTTCCTTGCATGGGCACGAGTTGTAAGAGATGTTGGACACAGGAGCCACGCATAACTCCATTGTGGAGCACCTGCCAACAAAGCTTGGGCTGCCCTGACAGAAGAGCATGAACAACATCAAGATGGTGAACTCTGCAGCAAGGACGGTCATCGGGGCGATAAGCGGAGTTCTACTCAAAATTGGGGATATGCTAGTAAGGTGGATCTTCTTGGGGCCTGTTTGGCAGCATGGAATGGGGGTGAATCCGTCGGATCTTGGAATCCGTAGATTCTGGATTTCCGGATCCCGGCGTTAGGCGCACCGGCGGATTCCAAAAAACAGAATCCGTCCAAGGGCGGATACCGAAATCAGCGTCCGCTCGTCGTGAGCGGACGTCGTGAGCGGCATCCACTCATGCGGATACTGTGGATTTCGAATCCCGAATTCCGTATGGGATGTGTGCCAAACAAGCCCTTGGCGTACCCCTTGATGATTTCAACGTCATCCCGAGTGATAATTTCTTCAGAGCGTCTGAAGGCAATGCTCATGCCTTTCTGTAATGGCATGATGATGCTCGATGACAAACAGCATTGTTTTGTGCTTACAGTGCACACACGCAAGATGGCGAAAGGCAAGACTTAGATCATGTCAACAATTCAAATTAAATAAGGTTTTCGTCCCAACCAAGCAACCTTCTTCGCAACAATAATGGAGATCGCGCCTGAAGTAGCAGCCAAGGGCGAAGCCACCTTAAAGGCTAAGGTGGGCTCCAGCCCAGGTAGCCTAAATAAAATTTTAATAATTACTAGGTATATACTAAGTAACATTTAGGCTCAACCCAATTTGAATTGAACCTCAGCCCAGGTTAAGTTTAAGCTTAGCCCATAAGAGCCCTATCATATTCAATTAAATGTCTTGAGTATCACATATTCTAGAAAGAAATAGTATTCATTTCTTTTTGGTATACTTTCTAGACCTCTTACATGCATTTGTGTAATCACAGTTATCAAATTAAATAGATAAATTGATGAATTTTTTTCCCTTTAGTTTTAGTAAGCCCAGGGCAGAAAAATTTTCTGGCTCCGCCGTTGGTAGCAGCACAAATTCCCCAACCTATTGCTGCACTACTGGAGGTGTTCAAAGATGTTACGTCTCCAGAGCTGCCAAAGACTCTTCCACCATGTCGAATAGAGAATCATCGGATCGACTTGGTGCAAGGCACAAGAACCCTGCGCAAGCAGCATACCGCATGCTGCCAGGTGAGCTTGAGGAAAGGCAGCTTGATGAGCTGCTCGATGGTGAGCTGATTCGATCATCAAAGGCACCTTAGGGAGCACCGGTGTTGTTCTAAAACCGGTACGATTCGGATGGATACATAGAAATATGAGAACTTTTTTCCAATTATGAGAAAAAAAAAACCAGCCGCCAAACGCCAAAAACAAATTACAACCGGCTCCATCAAAGCCAATTCATAAATAATTTCCGCCAAGGATTCCTGATTGGAAGTACAAAAGATCAGCGTCACCAATGATATCATCCCAACCACCCAACCAATCAAAAATTTCCCTTCTTCCCCCCACTTTGTTGGTTTTTAAAGCAATTTTCAAAAAAAAAATTGGATTTTTTTTGTCAATGTTTCGAGCCGGGTGATCGGCGGCGAAAGATACACTGGCCGGGGGAAAGGATGGCGAGGGGGTCATACCGGGCCTTCCGGTCGGCGAAGCGGGCCCACCCGGCGGCGCCGAAGTGGGAGGCCCAGTCGTCCTCGGACTCGTAGTGCGGGAGGTAGAGCTTGAAGTCGTACCCGTTGGCTCTGCAGCAGTCGATGATCTCCCTGTTCTGCGCCACCATCTCCTCCGCAGCCGGCCCCGCCGGGTACGGCGCCGTGAACCGCAGCAACGCCACCAGGAACATCATCTCCTCCTTCCTCTCCGGCAGCGCCACCGAAGCCCGCGGGTCCCACCTACATCCACACCCAAACAAACAACAGCACCCGATTAGCACCGGCTGTCGGATCGGATCCGAGGATCCGGATATCCGGATCCGGGTCTACGAAAGCCCGACCGGTTGTGTGGAACGGACGGCCAGGATGGAATCAGCGGCCGACAGCACCAATAATTAGGAGATCGACACGGCTGCCATGCGGGGAGGGGGCCCACGTGGGAATATTACGGCCGCACGCACGCCCCTGTCTTTTCCGAAAATGGCAACCGTGTCCTCCCAAGCCACGCCCGTACCTGAATCCATACCATTTACGCTAAAGAAAAGATGATGGTGCTCTCGCGCTTACTTGCTCTTGAGAAGGGGGTACACGAGCATGGGCCCGCCGATGCCGTCCCGGAGGATGCCCTTCATCACGGCGCGGTCGAAGGCGGCCACGTCCGACGCCGAGATCAGGATGTTCAGCCACGGGTGAGGCGCGTCCCAGCTCCCGCTCGCCAGAGCCGCCTCCTCTGACCGCCTCACCCGCGAAAGGAAGTTCACGTAGGTGACGTCCGCCGTGAACTCCAGCCCCCGCACGTATTTCAGCCGCCGCAGCAACTCCTCCACCCTCTGCCCAAAATAACCCCCAAAAAAAGCCTAAATATAGGGACATTACGGGAATGTGAAATTATAGATACGACAAAACTCGGGGATCCTTCACGAGGGTGAGCGGGGCATTTTGGGTAGACTTCGGTGGTTTGGAATTTAGCGGCGTACGCCCCACCTCACCGAGATCGCCCCCATGATCGGCTCCCAGATATCCCTTTCCCGGACGGCTATATCCCATTAATTCTCCTTAATTACAAGACTACCACAGTGGTAGGGGTTGTAGTTTAGAGAACGCACGAGGGTGGTTTGGGGAATAGGTGTCAGACAATCCAGCGAGAGATACACGACGCAGACGTCGTCAACAGTACGCAGCCGAAATCGCTATCTAGGAGAGACTTACGAAAGAGGCCTCGGGGTGTCGACTTATTTACCTCGTCGACGCCGTCATCACGGCGGCTGTGGTGGAGAACGAGTTCGAGGCAGTACAGTAGCGGCCCGGAGCGGGGCGGGATGAGGGCCGGGTCGAACTCGGACGATTCTCCGATCGGGACCCCGCCCCAGCCGTCCGCCACGCCTTCCCTGTTGACGAATGCGAAACCCTCCACGTAGTCGAACTCGCCCCGACTCACCACCGACTCGGCGTCACGCGCGTACTCCTCGAACTCCCCGTACACCACCCTTATCCACCTCACCTGTCCACCGGAAACAATAAATCCTCACTTAAAATCCCGCCGAAATTTCGAAAGTATTCGAAAAAAGGAGTTTTACATCTGGGGACCGGGATGGTGAGGTTACCGACCATGTCGGGGGCGGGGAGGAGTGGGATCTTAGCGCGGGTGATGACGCCGAACTGGCCGAGGCCGCCGAGGACGGCGTGGAAGAGGTCGTCGGCGGGGGTGCAGACGTGAAGCTCGCCGTCGCCGGTGACGATCTCCATCTCGGAGACGTTGGAGATCTGGGGGCCCTTCTTGAACGCCTGGCCGCTGATCCCCCCGTTGGATAGCGTGCCGCCCACGGTTAACCTCAGGTAGTCCGTCCACGACGCCGGCGCCATCCCGTGCTCCCGGACCCCCCACTCCAGCACCTCCTCCCACAACGCCCCGCCGGGGACGTCGGCGTGCGGCGCGCCGCCGATCATGGCCAGCTCAAACAGGCGCGGCTCCAGGGCGCGCATCTCCAGCACCAGCCCCCCCTCCGCCATCGACTGGCCCGCCACCGAGTGCCCGTTCCCCCTCGCCGCGACCGTCAGCCCCGCCGCTGACCGCGCCGCCATCCTCACCGCCGCCGCCACGACCTCGGCAGTCGCCGGCCGGATCACAGCCGCCGGCCGCACCGTCACGATCCCCCCGAAATCCCTACTCGCCTCCTCCGCCGCCTTCCTCGCCCGATCGCCCCCCACGATCTCGCCCCCGGACCGGTCCGGATCGGCGATCTCATCGCCGAGTAGATCGCCCGCGGCGGCGGGAGCCAACCGGAGCTGCGGGTCCAGGTAAGCTAACATCATCCCGAGTCTAACTTACCGCTTTTTATCGCTTCGCTCTTAAGTGCATCGTGTGGGCGAGGGCTTTATATAGGAGAACCCCATGGGAGTACGTCAAAAGGACGTCACTCTTTCAAATAAAAATTTTCAAATAAGTACATAAAGCTACTAAAAAATACATTTTGGTATTTAGATATTGTCGTAGTTTTTAGGTCGTGTGACCCTACTGTCTGCCACTATTTATTAAAAGCGGGGATAAAAGATAAAAGAACATTATGAATACTTTATTCTAGGAAAAATAGTCAACTTTATTGGTAAATATATCATATATGGACTTTATTCTGGGAAAGTGGTTGGTTTTACGCCATAAATTGAAGAGATATTGTGCAATTTCTGGCTGTAATTAATTGCTTGACGTCAGTTATTGATGATATGGATTATGACTTATGAGCAAATGAGGTTAATTAGGATAGTCCTTTTAGGATGTGAAAAGGTTGGGTAGATCATCCTAACTAATCACTGGATTGGGCCATTGTAGATAAGATAGAATTAAGGAGAAGGCATTGCCTTTTCATACATCACCCAGAGGGTTTGTTTGGCGTGGGACCCTTATTCACGTAGTTATCTTTAAATAACTTTTTTCTATTCCAGTTAATCATTACCCATTTATTTTCATTATATTTATCAATAATAATCTATTTTTTTCTTATTCTAAATAATTATTATTATTTTATTTTCACTTTTTCTAATCTCAAAATCTTTTATTCTGAAATAAACTAATCTCATACCAAACGAGGCCTAATTGTTCCAAGCCCACCGATAGCTCCGATGCTTCTTATGTGAACTTTTGTGGGCATTAGCCAATGAGCTGGTTTTTAAGTTCCTATTTTTGATGAATTATAGCTCAACTATTGGATAATTAATAAAGCCCACTTCCATTAAATTAGGTTAATATAGATTTTAAGAATAATAGTAGCATTGTTTCAAAAGCTACTATACTAGCTAGCTTTGATGTGACAAAACATAGAGCAAGGAAAACAATTAGTATCATAGTTAGTTCTATTAAGAGTCTTGAACGTTGAATCTAGTGCGAATATAAAAAGTCTAATTAGTGAAATCACCCAAATTAAGCTATTAATTTTGGCGGTCGTCTAAAGCTTTTGTTTGAGTTATTATTCTATCCAATTCGCAGGGTCACCTAGTATCAAACGATTGACCAATACATGTATTAACAAACTATATATAATCAAACTTCCGACTTGCTTTTAGAAAAAAATAAAGAATACGGAATCTGAACTGCTCGGAGATCTCACCAATTTTTTTTTTCAGATTTTCTCTTTATGCAACGCACTGACGAGGAATCGTATAAGTCCTTGTTTGATATGGGGTTAAGGAGATTATCCCCATTTAATTCTATTTTTATCATCAAACACTAAATATCATTATTACTATTTTATCTTCATTTCACCTGTCATCATCACTTTATTTTTTTCTATCCCCTTTTCTTAACCCTATTTTTTTTTAACCCTATTCCCCTTTAACTCCATTTTTTTCTAACCCCATACCAAATCGGCTCTAATGTTTAATCCTTTATTTGGGTTTTTCTTGGCTAATGCGAAGATGAGATGCAAACTTAAAGTTTTTTTCCCCTTAATTTCCAACAAACCTCAATCAATAGAGGTAAGGCTTCAAATTAATTATGTTATCTTCCTTTACAACAATTAGTAGCTCCGCTAGTTGAAAAAACGTGGCAATTAAATTACATACTCGGAAGAATCTACGAGCATTAAAACCAAAATCTACACATGAGATGATTCATGTGGAATAATGCTAACCACTCTAAGCTTATAAAAAGGCTTCGACAAGAATAAATCACTGAACCGAGACAAAGAAGCATGCTCTTGGATGTGAAGTATTACTATATATATATTATGTCTACATAGGCCTGTATCCTGAACCATGTTCTCTTCAGCCATGTTTCTATTATGTTCACTATTTTGTTAGTAAGCTTGACCAAACGCCAATAAATTAGAATATAGTATTATCCTTGGAATTAAAATATATATATATATGAACATCAACTATGGTTGGTTGAGAGGCTGGTGGAGAAGGACATACTTTAATCCTCTCACCTGGACATCAGACTAATAATACGGGATTCAAAGAATAATACAAAGACTTTTGGACTTTAGAACAACTGAGAAGAATGCTAAGAGATAGGATAAATAAAGACAAAACAAAATGTCAATGATGGGATTCAAAGAAAAATTTAGCTTATCTCAAATGGCTTTCTAATTTTAGAGACTTTGGAGAACAAGATGTAAAAGTCTATACGTTCAAAATTGACAAGTAGTGTATCACTATCACCTGCTGAAATCAATCATATTGAAAGTTAGAACATCATACATACGAAAATTATGTCCTTAAGTTGTAGGTTTGTGTTCAGAGGTCCCATCAAGTTCATCGTATCGCCTGGATCTTCTAGAGATACGTCCAATAAGGATGAGTTTAATCAATGGCTTCAGTCATATTTTTTTTATTTGACTAGTTAAACTCGAGGACTAAAAGACCCAATTGAGGGTTAGTGACAGGTCAACTTAAGAGGGTTAGGGATAAGGCCCTCAGCCTCTTCGATGTCAGCAAAGACGGAACAAAGCGTCAGAGCATCACGAGCAGCCATATGATCATTAAGTTTGGATAGTCATACCAATAATATGTGGTGCTATACATAATTCTTGCCCAACACTTGTTATTATCACAGAACTGATTTATCGATCTGAATAAACCACTAAAAAAAAGGTGGAATAGATGGTGACAATAAAGAAAGTTATCTTTCAGTTTTAGAATCGACTTTAGATTTGATTTGCTAATCATCATAAACATCATTAGATTTGGTGATGAAGCTAGAATCTCTCTTCATGTCTTTTTAGTACTTGTCAGAATTTTGTGAAGGAAATGAAACAGGCATATTTATCCGTCAAAAACATCAGTATCACACATTTCGGCCTTGAATCTTGATAATTACATATTCCGTATAAAGTTTACTTTTATGTCTCTAAAAAGTGAGAAAGATTTCCCTAACGGAGTTCTATATATTGAGTCTTTTGTCATGGTAGGGTTGCATTCTAACCATGATTTGGTTAGATAGCACGATTGAGATTGATGCTAGATGTATGCATATGATGCGAACTTAAAGTCCCTATCAAAAATATTCAAATTATGATGATTCTATTTGGGAATGAGTAATACACAAGTTTTTGAAGGACAAGTGTGTCATGTACATTATGCACCTGATCTTAATTGCAAACAGTTTCCTAGATTTCGGCATGTCACAAAGCGTAGAGCAAAATGGAGAGGTTTCCCGGTTTGCAAAATATGGATCCATTGGGTTACAACTGCTATGAGAGCATCCGCAGCAGCTGCTCCTGTAAAAGAGCCGGAAGCTCTTTTTTACCGGAGCTATAGTGTTTTTTAGACCAAAATCCCTCTCACATCAACTCTTTTAAAATAGAGTTTTTGGTTACAAGAGATGCGGTGATACTCCACATGTAGAGAGTATCACTGTAGCTTTTCTATCCATTACTTTATAATAAAATATGGTCTTTATGATTTTCTTTAATTCATTCTCCATAGCCATTTGTATATCTTTTTTAATTCATTCTCCCATATTATCTAATGAATAAGAAATAATAAGATATTATGATTTTCATATTCTTATAATTTCAAATAATAACAAATTACTATTCTATAGTTATTTAATAATAAAATGTGACTTTTTTACTTTTCAAAAAAGATTCTCAAAACACATTTATCCTTTTATCTCTTCTCTAATGAATAAGAAATAATAATACATTAAGATTTCCAAATTTTTAATATTTTTTATTTAATAGACTACTATTATATAGTTATTTGAATATATGACTATTCTCAAATATATTCATGAATATAATATGACCAATGGATAAGAAATAGAAAATATAAAAAAAGAATGAAGATATTAATATTTAAGTGTGATAGAGAATGATTTTGAGTATCTGATGCAGAGTATTGTTGGATAGAAAATTTGTAAACTAGATAAATGACTATTTTTACTATATTTTAGAGAATTTATTAAGAAGAGCTGATATGGATGCTCTAAGAACCTGGTTGAGGACCTTGTTGTGTGGCTCTTCTTATCAGAGAATTGATCTATGTATAATTGATCTTCGTGTATTTTATTAGGTTAGGTGCCCCCCACCCCACCCACCCACACACACACACGGTAACCACAACCTCATAATAATCATCATCTCTCCTAGCAATCCGATAATTGCCACCCTGCACGTGGCTTTATCTTGATACTAGGTGGGCTCCAGTAACCATCCATCCCTACTACCCTTAACCACCCTACATCCACTGTCCCTCTCTATGACTCAGCTGCCACGTGTCTATGACTCAGCTGCTACGCATGAGAAAATACATGTGTCGCGCCCCGACCCGCAGAACCCAGACCGGGCCGGGACACGAGGGGGGAATCCTACATCTACTAGCCTCAACTGGCGGAAACAGCTGAGACTAACGCACAGCTGGCGGAAACAGCTGACTGCAAGCACAAGGCGGAAGCGAACTACTACAACATCTATTACAAAACAGATATTAAGGAGTTAAACAGAGTTCTAGTACAACAAAGTCTACAAGGGATCAACAGTCCCCAAAAAGCTACAGCACCCACCGGGGTCTCCACAAAAGCACAAACGAAACCATCCTGACCCTCAGACATGGTCAGGAGCTGGCGCGCCACCACGAGACAGCCGACGGGGGAGCACCGGAGAGGAGCTGGGACCCGCACCTGCAAACAACACAGTCCATGTAGGAATGAGCAACAGCTCAGCAGGGTCCTACTCTACCACTCTCGCTAAGAAGGCAAACCCAAACGAACCAACCCTGCAGCCAAGTACTGAGGCTTGCCAAGGATCCCATAAATCCCGTCAATAACCCGAAGGGCTCCTGTCCCAAGTACGCCCCTTCGACAACCACTGCTCAGGGGTGGGCAACTCCGACAATCCCTGACACAGGGTGGACATGACGCTACTAGTAGGACACCCTTCTCCAAGCGGGATCTTCACACTTAGCGGAACGACCGAGGTTAAGACTACCATCTCTCAGTACTCCAAGCCACAGAGCCAACAGGACCCCTAACTCCCGACCAGAGACTAAGTCTAGCCAGGGAGTCCACCGATCCCATCGATGTCTCCCTCCCCAAGGGTTCCTGTCCAACACACGTCCCTCCGATAGCCACTGCTCGAGGACTGGGCTACCTCCGATGGTCCTTGACACAGGGTGGGCCAGACGATACTTGTAGGACACCCTTACCGGGTAATGGCATCCACCACTTAGCCTCTAATCACCGAAGTCCACGGGTCAACCCCACCCAGTCTAACCTAGCATGTCTAATGCACAGGAACAGGGCAGGATATGAATAGGGAAAGCAGTAACAAGCAGCATAACAAGGGCACACCTTCGGCCCATTTATACTATCACTCCCGATGGTCATGACTCCTTCGGTTCACCACAAAGCGGTAAAGGGCATAACCCATGGCCCACTATACTAAGCATTCCCGAGGGTTCATTACTCCCTCGGTTAACCACAAAGCAGTAAACAATAAGCATGATAGGCAACATGTTAAGCCCCGAGGGCAAAACCGTCAAAACCACTTGCAGGCGAAGCCCCGCGGGCAAAACAGCACTTAAAGCAAGTGAAAACCCTCTCTGCACCGAAGGAGATCGATCTCCTATAGTAGCGAGATCGATCTTCCTCGAGGCTAGAAGCACCCATCCTGGTCACCCCCAACGAGATCGATCTCCACCCATATGAAGATCGATCTTATATGTGACCCTTGACGTACCGACGCCGCCCACCACGAGGTCGATCTCCCTCCCAAGGAGATCGCTCTCGCTCGGGCGGGGCGTGCCACCCCAAACATGATCGATCTCATCCCATGAGATCGATCTTGACTGGGTTCTCCGGCGGCCGGACGGCGAAGAATACCGCCGGAAACCACAAACAAACCTCACCAAACTAGGTGGGCCGGTAGATCTAGGTACCACGAAGCTACTCAAGACTTCAAAACCGGAAAACACCAACTCCACAAGGAGATCTATTGAAATCAAAACCGGATTTCAAAACCTTTACACAAGCCGGAGTTTTGAGAGAGAACCCTACCTCCACAGAGCTGCTTCGATCCACGAAGCCTAGCCTAGGATCTTCCTCACGCCGTCACGGTTCCAACGAGCCTTCAAGCTCCAGAAACGGTGGCCGGAGGAGGGAGAACGGAGGAGGGAAAGGGGCGGCCGGAACAGGGGAGGAAAACAGGGCTCTCGCGAGGAAGAAGAAAGGAGAAGCCGGGGGAAAGGAAGGAGGAGGGGAAGGGGCTGGGTAAGGCCGAGGAAAGCCGGCGAGGCCGGGGAAAGCCGGCGAAGCCGGGGGAAAGGCGAAGGAGGGGAACAAAAGTCTCCCCTCCCCTGACAGGGGAAGCGACGGCCATCGCCGTGGCCGTCCTTCGAAAGCCACCGCCAACGACTTCCAGGCAAAGATCGATTTCCATGCCAATGCAGATCGATCTCCCTTGCCCAGAACGGCAACCACCATGCACATAGAGATCGATCTCCACTGCCATGTAGATCGATCTCCCCTGCCCATAACGGAAACCTTGGGCTGAGATTCAGGCCCAAGCCCAAGACTTCCGAACTATGGTCCACCTAACCTTTCTAAACAACCACAAGCACCAAACAAGGTCTGTGTGTGCACACCCAGTGTGAAAACGACCGCCAAGGCGCAATTTCCCAAATTGTCCTTGGGGTAAACAACAAGCCACAAGGAAAAAGAGGGGCAGGTCCTCACAACATGAGTCAGATTATGACTCATAAAACCTGATCTTATATAATAGATTGTATATGTCTTAGTTTTAGTAGGATTGCTTTTTTCAAAAAAAAACAAAAGGAAAGGAAATATGCCTAGGATGATGTCTACTAATTCTAATAAAACTAGGATATAGACAATAATCAATGGACATACAAAATCCTGAGGAGCGTTTGCGGGGTGTTATCTATTTATTATTCCTGTTTTCTAAAGAAATTTATAAAGTTCTATATATTTTTTACATGCATTTTAAACTAGTTTCAGGTGTAGTGTTGCAAGAGTGGATGCATATTTAATTAGAAGATTTTGTTTCAACAATTCGTTGCTGATCTCGAGGAGTAAATAAGGGTGGATACAGCTGTGCGCACCATCTCTGTATGCGGACCGCCGTACTGCAGATCACCTCTCCTCCCGACCGTTGGGACCCTCCTTCCTTCCCTCCCTCTGAACCAAAGAATACACGGGCCCGATTCTAGAGAGAGAAACTAACCGCGTTGTAGAGAGAGGAAGGGTTATATACGAATTCCGTCCCGATCCCCGATGCCTCTCTCCGCCGCAACTCCGGTGGCACTGCCCTCCTCCGACGACCCCACTCTCCGACCCTGATATTAATCCAGCCCAATGTATCCCCTGATCCTAACCCTAGCCCTAGCCCTATTTCTCCCCTCCCATTCGTCTCCATCCCCATCCCCGTCCCCGTCTCCATCGCGATCTCCATCTAAATCGCCCGTTGTATTCCCATCGCTTCCGTCGCCGAAGCATCCTGCGGCAAACACCGCAGGGCTTCACCTCCCTTCGCCGCCAGAGAAGCCGCGAAGCAGCCATCATCGCCCACCCGCCTTGCCGCCCCCTGCCGTGAAGGAGAGGAACCTCAATTTTGGGCAGAAGATAGGGCTTCTGTTTTTGGGGGTGGCGCTGGTGTTACAGATCGGGTTGGGTAGTTTTCTCGTCTACAAGAGGGTCCAATTGAGGAAATTGGAGGAGGGTAGCCTATTGCGTGGGAGAATGGATACGTCCCCGGCCTTGGCTTCATGATTTTGGATGTGGCGTTGCAAAGGTGGTTTTTGTTGTTGAAGAGAGAGAGAGAGAGAGAGAGAGAGAGAGAGAGAGAGAGAGATGCTGATGATGAGAAAGGGAAAATTGGAATTTTTTTTGGTGGATACCCGGCGAGATGTGGCTTGGGCTTGAATAGGAACCTAAGGTTTGGGGCTTTAGCTGTTGGATTATCAGATTCGGTTTCATTGATCTATGTAAAAATGGTTCCATGGTGAGTGTTGTATTCTACTGTATTCGTTGATTTTGGATTGCTGATTGTATACGATGGAGGATTATACACTTCTAATGAGCCAATCAATCTCTTTCTTCTGGTTTGTTGATTTTGTTCGAAATTGGTTTCTAATGACACCAGAAATGTGTCTGGAAAATAAAGTTGGCTTGGCATAATGTATCTTTTCATGTAGATATTTGTGTATAAAGTTATTTAAACATGGCTTTTCTTCATCTTTTAAACTAGTTAGCAATGTTAGTTGGTCAAGGAGGTTTACTTAATTTAAATCCTTGTTTATAGAATGTTATGTGAATTTAGTCTTTTTTAAGTCGAAAACCTTCATCACTATGACCGGCTAAACTACACTTGATCAATATTTCCATTTATATGTTTTAAGCAATTTAAATATCTTATCCTCCTGAGAGATAAAAATCACATCTAGGTCATTGATTTCAATGTATCTATCTCATTTATCATTATTGCTATGAGCTTAGATTCTGTTTTCTTTGCCCCAGAAGCAGGTGAATGTTTTTAATTAAACATCAATATTGTTGTATACGTGGGCATTTAAGTTCTGATGAATTGTGGAAAAAAAAGTTCTGATGAATTGATCATTGCTGGTTGCTTGCTTAGTCTTATCATGTGGTTGATGCTAGTTCACTTCAGAAGCATAGCTCCGTTTAATTCTTCTTTCAACTGGATGTTCTGTCTATTATACATTGGATAATTGCAGCACTCCATGCCTTGCTTGAAGGTTCTGAGCCTTCCATTATGCAATTCTGATTTAGGTTACATCAAAAAGGACTTTGAATCCTATTTTTGGCCTATGATAATTGTAGTTTCTTAACAGTTTTATCTTCTTGATATTGTTCTCAATTGTACGTCCCGAAAGGCATATTGTCTTCAGAGGTAGGAAGCTGGTATGTCGGAAGGGCTTTTGATCTTGTCAATGACATACTAATAGATACCTAGCATGAAGGGGATCTTTAATTTCAGATGCATTTAAACTGACTGTACCATTTCCAAAGCATGATGGTCCTTTTATCGCAAGGATGTATTGTGAAATAAGGTGGATCACTAAATAGTTGGAATGGATAATTAGATGTGGCATTCTGGTAAGGTATTGATGTCGCCGTACTTAACTTGTTTTTTGGCTACCTTTTTGACAATTGTGGAAGGATAATGTTTTATGGCTAGCGAGGGTTTTTCCATGTTATGAAACCTCATGTTATCTGGAATTGATGAGAAGAATGGACTTGATCTCTACACTTTGCTAATTGAGAACTGCAAGATTTTGGATAGAAGTGTTCTTTTATAATCTGAACGTAAGTTTGAGGATTAGGGTATCATGGTTGTGTTCCTATTAAGTACTTTCAGTGGAAACTACTTCAAAAGGACTATTAAAAGAATTTTGAACATTAACTACTCCTTTATAGTGTCAACTGTGCATGTGCTTTGATGTGATATTTTAACTAGGATGATCTTTGCCCATTCTTATCTAACTGACTTGCTATGATCTTACAGTTCTTTTGCATCTGTTTTCGAATACTAATAGATAATTTCTATGTGTAGTACAAAGCAATTTCCTAGCCTCCGGTAGGTCAGCACTTAAAGTCTTTACTTTGGGTGGAACTGTTGGTTGGAGCCGCACATTGCACGGCATAAGTTGGTGATAATAAGAACAGAAACTGTCACAGCAGTTTGGTATAGTGAAAGAATGTCATATGTATGATGACAACTTTAGAAACTCAGATGAAGTCACTTTTGCTTGGGCAAACTAGGGAACGGAGGAGAGTTTTTGGGTTAATTTTTTCAAATTGTCTAGTTTTCTAAAGCATACTCGAGGAGGATACCTACTTGACTTGTTTTGTAACCCAGTTTGAAGGACCTAGTGTCCACCAATGTGCTGCATTTTTCTATTTGTCATATGAAATAGGATACAGTGGCAGAGATTTAAGAGATTGAAAGATAGTTGCAGGCATTTTATTTGTGCAGGTTTCGACAAGGTACCAATTCAGTCTTTGCAAGACAACTGTATTCATGAAATACAAACACTCTTTTTTCAGCAAACTGTTGTCTGCAGCTCTATCTCCAGTTATAGGGTCACTGGGATCAGTTGCATTAAAACTTCTTTTGTTGTGGTATGATTTTTTAGCATCTACACAGGATCATCCAAGCAGCTCTTTTGACTAGTGAAGGTTTGTGAAGACTCACCAGCCAAGAAAGGTAGGAATAATCTGTTTGGTTCAGCTGCTGATGAAACAAGTTGCTTCTCAAGTTTTTTTTTTCCAATCTTTTTGAAATCTAATGCTGATATTTTTTTTTATCCTATCTTTTTGCAGTTTAGCAAGGGGGCCTGCAAGTAGCAAATGAATCAAGTGTTTTAGAAGCCCTGGGGTTTGTATGCATTATAGCATATCTTCTTCTGTTTTCTTTCCCTTATAACCTCCATGTTAATTCAAATTTACTTTACATTTGCAAAGTTTTGGGAACCAACACTCTGGTTCCTATGTGATTGACCTAAACAAAAACTTTTGAGCTTTTAATCACTGATGCTTGATTACATTCCTCAATTCTTTGTTTCCTTGCATGCATACAAAACCTGAAAACCACATCAAACTTCAAATTTGCATTCAGCTCCCTAGGGACATTCGAGTGCTGCGAGTGCATATAAGTCCCTCATGTGCAATTTACCATATAAAACTTTTGGCCCTTAATTAATTATCTATAATAAAAAAAACCTTTCCTCTATAGTACAAAAATTGCTAGTAAAACCCAAGCGCAGTAATTTTCTGCATTTATCAAATTTGGATGGGGTTATATGCAATCTAAAACCTGACATTTACTGCTACAGTATGGCATAGTAATTGGAGGGCTAAATTATCGATTAATATCGTGTAGTTTTGAGGAAACTTTTATATTATCTCTGATATTTTAAAGGCTAAATTACGCTTTTGGTACATGTAAAATTTGGAATATACCACTTTAGTATCTCTAGTTTTATAATTACGTTTTTAGTACCTGCATTTAATATATATAACATATTTAGTATCTACCATTAGACGTCGTTCTACTAACTTAACGGATTACCGGTCAGGTGATTAATTTTGATTGATTTTATCGATGTTCAATCAATTTTGACCGGTATTACTTACTCATCACCATCTCATCTCTATTCTCTCTCTCCTCCCTCTCTCTTCCGTGTGCTCTCTCTCTCCCTCCCTCCCTCGTCTCTCCTCTCCTCTCTGTCTCCCCCTCCCCTTCCCCTGTCTCTCCTCTCTCCTCTCTGTCTCCCCCTCCCCTTCCCCTGTCTCTCCATCTCTCTTGCTTGGATCAATGGTGGTGAACAATCATGTCTACCTGAAATCATAGTCGAAGGTGTTTCTCCCAGCAGCGTGGTAGTACTCATTCATAGCGTACGCTGCATGGGCTCGGTGTCCGGCGAGAAGCAAGCGCCACCAGGTTTTATCGGACCACAATCGAGCCCCTGCCCACATACAAAGTCGATGTTCTGTTGTAGTGACTCGACGTTGGCGTCCTCCTTGACAACGCACCATTTCTTGGCGCCCCACGGCGCCGAAGTCACCGGAGTCTCGTTCAGCCCGACCGGCTCCTCCACATGATAAAAAATGAACGCCATCCAGGAAGTATTCAAGATCGCAAGAGCTCAGACCATCATCGCGCTCTGCGGCACCGTCCCCGGATACTGGTTCACCGTAGCCCTCATCGACGTCATCAGTCGCTTCCCCATCCATGTCATCGGATTCACCATGATGACTGCATTCCTCCTCGGCCTCGCCATCCCCTACAACCACTGGAAGACTGGGAACCACACCGGCTTCGTCATCTTATACGCATTCACATTCTTCTTCGCCAACTTCGGCCCCAACGCCATCCATTCATGCATGCGTCAATCATAATTGGGCTTGCTTTCTTTTCTTTGATTGCATATCATGTGTGCATTATTGTCCTTCGTGTTTAGTTTGTTTAGCTAGCTTCTTTGTGGCGCATGCATGAATGGATGGATGTTTGATGTGCTTCTTTGTGAGGCATATCTATGATGAGCTTTTTTGCATATCATATATGATGAGCTTTTTTGTGGCGCATGCGTGAATGGATGTTTTAAACATGAGTAGTGCTGGCGTCGCCCATGCCATTGCTTCCTCCTTTTTTGTCTTCTCTGGATGCATGTCTCCTCGAGGGACTTCCCCTTGGACTCCGGCACCAAGAAGGTGAAGAGCATAATGTGAATGCGTATATGATGACGAAGCCGGTGTGGTTCCCAGTCTTCCAGTGGTTGTAGGGGATGGCAAGGCCGAGGAGGAATGCAATCATAATCCGATGACCTGGATGGTGAAGCAACCGATGACGTCGATGAGGGCTACGGTGAACCAGTATCCGAGGACGGTGCCGCAGAGCGTGATGATGGTATGAGCTCTTGCGATCTTGAATACTTCCTGTATGCTGTTTATTTTTGCGGCGTCCTACTTCATTTCTCCTAATGGCGATGAAGGTTCCAAAGAAGAGGTGCCAGTTAGCTAGTACCACTCTCTCTCTCTCTCTCTCTCTCTTTCTCTCTCTCTCTCTAGATCTCTACCTCTCCGTTTTCCTCATGAGACGACGACCGGCGATCACTCCGTGGCCGTTGAAGCCCATCGTCAAGTTCATCGCCAATGACCAAGAGAGAGACGAGAGAGAGAGCACGGAAGAGAGAGAGAGAGGAGAGAGATTAGAGATAGAAATGGTGATGAGGTGGCAAAACTGGTCACGTGCCTTACACGTGACCAGTTTACCGTTTGAAAAAAATGACGTTATTAGACAGTCGGACTAAAACGAAACGTTTTTAATAATATAGGTACTAAAAACGTAATTACAAAACTAGAAATATTAAAGTGATATATCCCAAATTTTACGGGTACTAAAAGCGTAATTTAGCCTATTTTAAAACTTGACATTGAGTCCTTTAATTTAAAATTCCATTGTTACGTGGGCCTTCAGCCCACTTACCATCAACGGGCCAACGCCTAACGGCAAAACGGGCATTTCCGTCACCCCGTGACCATCAAAATTGGATTTTGACCCTTGTACACAATTTTAACCTTCTGTTTATTAATTTTGCCACGTCAGCCCATCTCCCAATCCCGATCGGACCTTTGACGGCGCGGTCGATGATCGCGCCCGCCGTCAGGGATAGCATGGCAAAGTAATTGACTAAGTAGGCCTGGATAATAAAGATTGCTCTCGAGGTGGAGGAAGAGGAGGGTGAGGAGGAGGAGGAGGAGGGGCAGGGGGAGGAAGCCGCCGGAGGTGAAGAAGGCGATGGTGGGGGTGTACTTGTTGCCGACGAAGGGGCGGACCCCCTTGACGATCTCGTGATTATCACGGTAGCAGTAGACGCGGGAGGTGGTGGAGATCTTCTCCAAGTCCGGGAGGAGGAGGCGGGTGGGGAGCTTGCGGAAATCCGACATGTCACCGATTGTGATGATGTCGTTGTTGTCGAAGTCGCTGGCGGTGGCGGGTAAGGCGGAGTACCCCGCCGTCGAGGTCGCTGATCTCGCCGTCGAGGGTCCGATCGGTGGTGGGGAGGATGGGAGATGGGCTGGCGTTGAGAGGAGAAGAAGAAGAGTTGGATATAGATGAGAGAGAGCGGGGTCGATATCCTCCTATTTCTGCTCCTCCTTCGTCATCCTCCGCCACCTCTTCTCCGTCTCTCCTCTGGTTCTCCGGTGAGAGCCTGGACCAAGGGAGAGGAGCAGACATGGAGATAGATGAGATCATGAGAGAGAGCCGAGAGAGAAACGAGTGTTGACGCGGCAAAACTTTTGCCAAGATCGCTGATTTGTGTACTGTACATGATCGGTGGAAATCTATCATTTATGTGTTATATACGCAGGTCCAATCGACAGTGAGGTATCGGTTGATTATTCTACTCCATTGGTATTGATTGATGGACTAAAATCAGTATCGATGGATTAGAATAATCAGTCGGTACCTCACTGCCGATTGAATATATCAATGATCGAATCAATGAGATAACGATTGATTAATCTAATTCATCGGTATTTCACTATCGATGGAATAAATCAATTAGGTGGTACCTCATCACCAATCACGAGATCATATACACAATCGTGATCATATATGTAAAATTTTATTCTATGTTAAAAAAAAAACACAATCGGGTTAAAATTAGTTTTGAATGTGCTGACGTGGACAAGGATTTGAGTGAAAAGTCAAAATTAGTCTAAAAGTTGGTCAGATTTGATTTTCCGTCGAACCATCTAATTAAGGCGTTGGTCTCACATCAAAGTGAAAACTTGAGGGAGTTAATGTCAAGTTTTAAAATATCATAAATCATATAAAAATTCGATTGGAACTATAAAATACTAATCGATAATTTAGTCTCACCGGAGGATAGGATCGTGTAGAGACTGAAAGGCATCTCCGTATGCAAAAGGTAAGGTATGGTTGTGCGGGTGCGCCCTACTGCGAACCGTACGATCAATAACATCTGACAGGTTCGCACCGAAGATGGACGGCTCTGCTTTTGTCCCACGGTGGGGGACACACCGTACTTCCTCCACCAGAGGTCTATCTATCTATCTATCTTGGTGCGTTTTGCGCAGCACCTTTTTTTATTACTTGGGTGGTGACCAAGTAAAAACACATACGCCCCTCTTTACCTAGGTAAGGAAAGCATCATATATTGCATACCATATGTGAAGTTGTGAACCACCTAGCAAACATCTGCTTCTCTCACTACCTAGGTAGCAAATTAAACATCATTCGCATAAGGTACATATATTCCATATGTGGAATGACCAGATTGCCCTCATATTTCGATTCGACTAGACCGGATTTAGGCCGTGGTTTGGATCTAACCAATTCGACTCTAATTTACCTTACTCAAGTGGACTCAAAAAAAACATTAGTTCTGTGAGTATGGTACTTGTTTGAACCAGCTCCTTAAGTTTAGGACTTCACACATCTTGTTTCTTTCCCTGGTGACAAAGATTCTTATGATGTCCAGCCTTGTTTAAATCTTAGTATATCTGTAGAACTGAATGCATGATCTTTATAGGCTTTTTTCTTATCAGACATCCAGTCTAACATAGAAAGAGTTTGATTCAAACACCCTTTATAGAGTTTCAAAGGGTTTATAAGAAGGAGGCCGGACACTGATATATATAGAGAGTACAGAAATAATATAGCCAGAAACACATATAGGAACATCAAACATCAATGTTTTAGATTGAACAATCTCCACATTGAAACAAAACAAATAATCAAATGAAAAATGAAATAAGACTTTAGAGAAACATAACATGGTGGTGATCAGTTAGACTCTTCTTCACTTCAAAGTCACAATGCAATGCACACACCTTCATAGCTCAGTGATCATCTGCAACAAAGAATTCAAATGAAAATAAGGAGATTATTAATACATAGAAGGTCAAGTTGAAAAGAGGATGGATGTATGTATGCAATGAGAGGTGGAGTTGAACCATGGCAATGATATCGGGAGGCGGCGACCGGGAAGTCGCCGGACATGGGGATGGAGATGGAGAGCTGGGTCTTGGAACTTGAATGCTCTTCCAAATCCATCCATGAGTTCTTGCTCTTCTCCGGCCACTCGTCGAAGAAATGGCGAAGAGGCCTCTGGTGGTGGTGGCCCTCCTCAGCCTCTCTCTCAGCCCTAGAAGCAGGCTTCTCCAGCTTGAAGTCAGCACCCAAAACAAAGCAATGCTGCTGCTGCTCCTCCTCATCCTTGTTGTTGTAAAGGTAATCACTATGTTTTGGCTCACTTAAACTCATGCCCAGTGGCCTGAACTGCCATGAGCCATCTCTCTCGGCTCCAGAGCTCTCTGAGTAGAAGCTGTACTCATCCACATCCTTCATCCTATGGCAGTACCTGCAGCTCGATCTCTTGCAAGTAAGTCTTCAATCACAATCACTCATCGTAGACTAATTAAGCTTTCAGCATTGATAAGCACAAGATAGAGACAGTTGCATGACTTCATATATTATACATACATACCTGTTGTAGTCTTTGTCAGGAGGGTAGTAAGACCCAGGGTCTAAGTGGAAGTTGCCAGTGTTGTTTTGGGGCAAAACGCTGAGGCCAAGGGGCCTGGAGGAGGAGTAGGGGTATGATAGGTGGTGGTGGGTGTCAGGTGTGGAGATGGAGAGAGGGGGAGGAGGGTAGAAGGAGGGGTGGGGGGTGGGGGTGGAGGAGGAGGAGGAGGATGAGGTGGTGGCAGCTAGGGACATTTCCACAGGCTTTCTTGAACGGTTCTTGCCTCTGTGCATGTGCCTCTCACAGTACTTTGAGTCTGGGTAGGCCTCCTTGGAGCACCTCCACTTCTTCCCATCTGTTCTCCTGCACCTCCCTGGCTCTGGGTCCTCTGCCTTCCTCCCAAACCCCACCTGGAAACACCCCCAACCAACTGGCCACCAAAAACACCCACATAAAAGCACTCTTTCAGTGTCACCATCTCAATAAAAAGCATGAAAAGAACAAGATAAGAAAGAAGCTAGCTAGAGAACCCATGATGCTTACTTGGAGGAGGAAGGGGGATGTGGTGGTGGTGGGGGAAGGGAAGACCTGGGGTGGTGGTGGCGCTGGGATGGTCCAGCAAGAAGCTCCTCCTTATAGGGAGGAGGAGATCAGAGGGGATAGGTATCCCTGAAGTCATGTACTTGTAGATGAGAGCCTGATGCTCCAACTCCTCCCACTGAGATGGTGTAAAAGGATACCTACTACTTCCCCTGCCACCCATCATCATCTTCACCAAGCTTTCTTTCTTCAGAGCGTTAAGGAGGAGAAGAAGAAGAGGAGGAGGAGGAATGTGTTTTGATCCTCTGTAAGGAGGGTATATGGATATGGGTTTAGGTTGAAGCTAAAATAATGAAGAGGAACAGTGATGTTTTGCAGTGCATAGGAAGGGTCATTCAAGTGAAGAGAGAGAGAGAGAGAGAGAGAGAGAGAGAGCTGCAGAATCTTCTCCTATGTTGAGGGCATGGATAAATCACACACACAAGCACACAAGAGTGGTGGTGGGACTAATAGAAAAGTGGAAGCAAGATAGCAGTAGATTGTGTGGGTGTAATGGTGAGTAATATAGTAGTGTTTGTGGAGTTCCATGGGGGTTTGTAAAAAGCTGGCTGTTTTAATGCTAATGGTTGTCAGAGCTGCTGCAGCTGCTGATTCTGCCACCTGGGTCAGTAGTAGACTCTGCTCTTATTATTATGGCTGGGAGCAAAGCACCTCTGAGGACCCTGCCAGGTTTACCAGTCTCTCTCTCTCTCTGTATATGAGTTTCTCTCTCTATGTCAGTACTTCTCTCTCTAGGAATATGTGCTTATTTCTCTCTTTATATGTATGTGTCTGAAGCAAGCTGCTGTGCTCTCTGGTGCCTTTTGTTACTGCTGTTTCTGCCAGCTTTACTGAAACTCATAAACAAAAGAGTTGCTGCTTAAAGAAACACAAAGTAATGGTAAAGTAATTAGAAGAATCTGAGGGTGTGAATGAAAGTGGCTGGGAAAAGAGCCCTTCAGACACTGTGCTCTCTCACGGCTCCTCCTCACTTTCTAGAGAGAGAGAGAGTGAGTGAGAGTGAAAGCATATGCTCTATTTGCAGTGCTTTGAGTTCATTTCTCTCTGGTCTATCTACACTGCTTTGAGTTCAGTTCTCACTTTCTAGAGAGATAGAGCATCTGCTCTGTCTACAGTGGTTAGTGTTCATTTCTCACTTTCTAGAGAGAGAGAGTGTGTGTGCTGTGTGTTCATTTCTCACTTCCTTTTTTCATTGGAGGTACTCTTTGTTTTCAACCTGGAAACAGCTCTGCAATAGACTTTTACTTGAATTGGAGAAGATGGGAATTAATACAGGCATCTTTGGTGGTGGCCTCATCACCTGGTAAGATTTTTGAATAGTTTCAAGGGATCATGATGACCTTGTTGAAGATATAAAGGGAAAGAATCCAATGGGTGGTAAGTAGACCAAGCACTTCATCAGATGTTCAGGGTTTCAACTTTCAAGCCACCCGATGAGCAGTTATGATGCTCACAGTGAACTACAGTATATATAATAAAAAAAAGGTTCAAAGATAAGATTTTACATCATTGCAAAAATTTCATCAGAGGATGAATCTATGTTTTAAGTTATACTCTACTATGTATTTTCATGTATGGGGCTGATTACAATCCAATATTGAATCGAAGGAGCGGCTCCGTTCAATCGAGAATTTGAATTCTTGACCTCTGCTCTGTTGCCATGTTAATTACCAATTGTTGAAAAAATTCAGCCAATGGGAGAAGGTGATAAGAACTTGCAATATTAAGAGCAAAACCAGGCATTTTGTGGGGTCTGATTCCTTCCAATCGGTAACAATTGTATGTTTGAAACTCTGAATGATAGGAACAAAATACTTGATGAAAAGAATCTTGGTAGCTAGCAACAAGGCATGGACGAAGACAGGGTTCCAAGGCGCTCTACTCTATTGTCCTTGGTTGACAGGGAGAGAGCAGCAGGGAGCCCACCAAAATAATAAATTCTTTTTGGACTCATATGGACTTTGCAAGGGAATGCATCCCAAGCACCTTAATTCTATCTGCAACGCTGTCAGGATTTCATCAGAAGGCTGAGGTTTGATGGTGGTACAGCATTCTTGTCTGTTCTTTTTGTGGCCCTTTGGCAGTAGGCCTGGCGCTGTGTTAGGCAATCAAATGAAAGACTGGTCTATCTATGTCTGAACACCATCAGACTTCTTTTGTTAGTGGATCATTGTTTTTTTCTCTCTTAATAACCAAGCCCTTTTTTTAATCTTGGCTTAAAATTATCAGACTATCAACTCGACTAATGTCATCAAGTCGTGGTATAGAGGTTAAAGCTTGTAATCTCCTCTCTGCGAGAGGTGTTGGATTTTAGGTCCTCTGGATCATGGTAAAAGACTTAACTTTTTTTAAAACAATAATTTAATTCTATCTATCCTAATCCATGATTTCTTCTTGTGCATCAACCCTTAATGTTGCTTCGCCTAATACTGCATCGAGTAAACTAAACAGTATTACAACATAAGGCTTCATCAGACAATCTCTCTCTCTCTCTCTCTCTCTCTCTCTCTCTCTCTGTGTCTGTCTGTGTGTGTAACAAACCAAACATACCAATGCGTGTCTCAAAATCACTAGTTGTCCAATCAAAAGTGGATTCCATGCGAAATGAAATCCAACCCCTATGGACATTAGTCATGATTCGGATCTGGTCCAAATTTTGGCAACTTCTGATCCAAACATTTATTGCATGAGATGGCGTTTGATCTAGATGCATGGCACGTGACTGGCGATGCTGGACTTTGAAGGGCCTGGATAGGGACACATATGCCTGTCTATATTCCTCAGTGGAAGAGCTGTTGATGCTGCTAACATATCTTGGTCAGGTTTTGGGTCAGTGCTTCAGCATCTCTGAGTGTTTGCATTGACATCTACCTCAGTATGTGGGGTATCAGGAATGAATTGCAACGTGATAGAAGATAGACACACACACACATAGAGAGAGAGAGAGAGAGAGAGAGAGAGAGAGAGATTGATGGTGGTTCTGGACCTCGGTTTTGTTTTGTAGCCTTATTCTGGGGTATTGTGAAATTGAAAAGAGGTGCTGGCCACCACCTTCTTCTTGTGGAGATTGGCAGGTCTTCCTGAGCATTATATGACACACTGACACACTGCCTGTCAACCACACATGCCCTCTCTGTCCCCCTCCCTCTCTCTCCTCACTCAGTGCAACTGAGGATACTGTACAATCCCTAGCAAAATCTCTCACAATCATCACATTTAGAGAGAGAGAGAGAGAGAGAGAGAGAGAGAGAGAGAGATGTCAATACTCTACACGCAAATGAGTGAAGCTTATGGGATTTTAACACAGCTGTGACAAGATCAGAGCATCTACAAAAGTTCTTGTTTGGTGCCAACTGCCAACCATAAGAAGACTTACAACTGCTGCAAATATAGCCAGTAAAACATACATTGATAAAGGACACGAAAAGGATACCTGAGTTAAAAAACCAAAGGAGATAACATACTAACAACAGAGACATCATGTGGATTTTATTCCCCCCAGAATTGATTGGTGTCTTTCTTCAATCTTGTTCTTTTGAATGCCAATACTTTCAGAGTGCTCGAATTCAACTTCTTTGAAAGATTTTTTTTTTGTGTGTGTGTGTGTGTGGGGTGGTGGGGGGCTCTTTATACATATGGAGTTACAATGTTTAACCAAATTCAATACATTGAATAAAGATAACACGAACAGCATGTTATTTTACAACAAGAAGAGGGGGAGAGAGAGAGAGGCTTGATACTATGCAAGATAAAAATGTGAACTCACAACTTTAACAAGAAAAGAGAAGGCACAGGGTTTGCTTTTGATCCTATTATCCAATAATTCAACCGAGTCTCTCGCGCTAATCCTTCTGGTAAAATGATAGTATAAGGTCTGTATGTACAGAGAAGAGCTGAGTGTCCAAAAAAAGCTGCATCAAGATGTGTAGAATAAAATGATTAGTAAGGTTCTCAATATCAGCAAGTAAGAAAGAGAAGCTCCAGTTAAAGCAGAAAACGCAGAAATAGAAAAGACAAGAATCAGCGCATTTGTGTTAGATTTTGCTTGTTCAAGTAGTTGAGCATTTAACCATAGCTTAGTATTGGTAAACTCCATTGTCACAAACATGGATTTCCATACCGGCCGGCGCAGGTCTGTGCCAACCAGTATGTACCGGGCCCGGTAGCTTCTCGGCATAACAACCCCCCCCCCCCCCCCCCCCCCCATCGGTATTGTGGGGGTGCCGGAGTTGTGCCGGGCGATACATAGCGTATCGCCCGGTACAGACCCGATCGAAGGAGGAGCCCGGAGCAGAGGGGGAGGGGGAGGGGATGGAGGAGGAGAGGAGAGAAACAGAGGAAGAGGGAGGAGGGGAAGAAAGAGAGGGGAGGAGAGAGTAGGAGGAAAGGAGGAGCCCGGAGCAGAGGGGGAGCCGAGGGAGGAGGAGAAGAAAGAGAGGGGAGGAGAGAAACAGAGGAAGAGGGGAGGGGAAGAAAGAGGAGGGAGGAGAGAGCATGAGGGAAGGAGGAGCCGAAGCCAGAGCCGGAGGGGAGGACGAGGCGTAGAAGAGGAGGAGACGGAGCCAGAGTCGGAGAAGAGGAGTCAGAGCCAGAGGGGAGCTAGAGGCAGAGGAGAGGAGCCGTAGGGGAGGAGCTGCGTGTGGGAGAAAAGATGGAAAAGATGGCCACGTGGGAGAAAAAAAAAGAAGGGGAGAGAGAGAGGAGAGTAGTGGGAGAAAAAGCAAAGAAGAGGAGAGAGAGAGAGAGAGAGAGAGGAGTGACGGGTGAATTGGTGGGTAGCATGAAGAAGATAAAGAGAGAAACAAAATAGAGGAGGTGAGTGCCGACGGGCTAAAAATCGATATGTTATTTATGATTGGTTTTTATTTATCAATGATAAGCCTCATATGGTATGTTATTTATTATTTATTTATTTATGATAATTAGTAATATTTTTTATTTAATAATGATCATTTTTTGCATTCTTTTTTAATCTAATAACAGGAACTTTCCAATAATTAAATGTATCATATGAAATTTTAAAATTTTATGTTAATAATCATTTTAGTTATTATATTACTTTCTGATGCTATTTAATTTTTTATTACTTATTCATGTTAATTTTTATGTTAATTACTTACGATAATTTTCATATTAACTGATAAATGATGTATTTTACATCAAAATTAATTCAAATTAGTGGACAAATTAGAAAACTAGTATTTGTCCATATTTGAAGGTGTCAAAAAAAGTTTGAAAATTTTCATGAATTTCATGTTGGAATGCTATTTGTTTTTTAAGGTGTTATTGAAGATGTCGTCCAATGAGCATGTGAATACGAGTGAATTTCACTCATTTGGTACGTGCCGGCAGCTTGCTGACACGGCGTGTGCCACCGACATGGCAATCCATGGTCACAACAGATGCCAAGCAGCTTGTGACAAGAGGGCGGGCAAATCCTCGCATAAAATTGGATGCATATATGTTTAAAGTTGTGTATGCAGATATGTATGAAATATACAAAAAAAAAATGGCAACAAGGACAAAAAAAAGAGCAGCGGAGTCGGCTGATGCTCTGACCACGCAAGGTGATATTTATATATCTAGATCTTGGTATTACCCTCCTGTTGTTTGCCTGAGGAAAAAGAGAGTCTACTTATACAACTCAAATGGTTGAAGGCATAGTGAGCATACCTTCATAAAGGGCCTATCACGACTTGCAAAAGAATCGATGAAACTCTCTCTCAAAAGTAAAGAAACCTGCAAGAAGATAGTTAGGAATACCCTTCCTTCCCCAGACAGAAAAAGAAAAATAAAATGCCCATGTTAAAAGCAATCTCTATATGAACATGACTAATGTACTTGCTGGCGTTACTACAATAAAATAGTTTGCAACTTGCAAGTCAATTTGGACAAAATGTTAGGCTACAAGACATGGATTACTTCCTAGTCTGGATAATAATACAAACTAAGATGGAAAGGATGTGGAGGAAAGACGCAAGGCTCCTCTAAAGAAATAGGTATGTACTCAAAAGCATAGGGGTTTAACTGAGATTAAATTCTGGAACTTAAACAAAAAGGTCAGTGTAAAAATCACCAAAAACAGAAGCACTATTAAGAGCCAGAAGAAGAATATGTCATGAATCCCAAGTAGTTCCTGCTACATTATAAGCTATATAAAAGCTATGAGCAGAATCATCTCATGCATATCGACTTCGTATCAGAGAATGTTACCAACTCATTAGGATTCATCATCTAAAGTTGAAGGTGGGAGACATAACTAAAAGCATATAATACAACACAAGCATGTTATAAAGAGATAACACAGACCTTGTCATCATTGGATTGAACATTTGTGATTGTGTGAGAACGTAGATTTGAGCAAAGAGAATCCAGGTATGATCTTAAAACTGCTAAGAAACCTTTAGCAGCTTCAACCTGCATCATAGGAGTATAATGAAATCAGTACAGCAGCAAGAAAGCTATCAAGCATCTGAAAGAAGCTCCTCTAGATAAAGGGGTTTTGAGGATATAACTCATCCAGATAAAAGAATTATAAAACATAGGGATAATTTTGCAATTCATAAAGTGATAGTTATAGTATGGTCGATTTAGATCAAGAATATCACACAGCTTTATTGATAACCTTGACAAGTACAGTACAGCTGGCCCAGAGACCTAGCATGATACGAGTCATGACAAACGGAAACAAAGGCTCCAAATTAGAGTCCTTCTCTAGATTCATAATCATACTCACAATCATTACAAACCCATTGGTGATTGCAAATGAAAATCATTGCTAAAGCAAAGAGACATAAGACAATCCTGAATTGAAATTAAGTATACACATCACATGAGAGTTTCATAGTAGATCTCCAGATCATTACAACCACAATGGTGATTGTAAATGCAAATCAATGTTAAAGCAAAGAGGTACAAGTCACTCCTGACTTTGAAATCCTACATGTGATATCCACGCCCTACAGAGCCTTCAAAGTCAGAATTGCACCATCACAACTGCCACCAGAACTATTTAGTGCCATCTCTTATGTGTCCATCTTTGCCAATAATTTGCTATCATCCTGTTCGTTTGTGAATTGTTTCATATCCACCACTTCTAATACTCTAGTTCTCCTCCCCTCTTTTCAGATCTGTGAGCTCAGAAGAATCGAGGAGAAAAACCAAAGTATGCTCTAGCTTTTAGAGCCTGGCATACAGATGCTGTTGGAAAAGAGAACTACGAATCACGGTCGTTCTGGAATTAACTCTTACCCTCCTGTTGCACTCATCCATGTAGAAGTTGGACATTTACAGTAATAACCAGCATCAAGGCCCGGAGAGTTAAAAGAAGCATGCAGCTGCAACAAGGTTGATCTAATACTACTAAAGTATCAACTTCCCCAATTCATCTTGGATTTGACACTGTACCTCCTGCTGTGGAACAGAACTCACAATTGGTTCATCCCAATGAGTGGATTTTCTGTTTTCCTTTATTTTTTGTTGAAGAGATAGTAATCAAGTGCAAAGTACTCACTACTCAGTACTTCCTTCCTATCCAATAGGACGATTATAACATACAGAATTAATTCAATCAATGCCCACTAAAGGGTCAGTCTGCAGATAGCGGTTATTATAATCTAGTTATTATTCTATGTGACACTTTTGTCAAAAGCTAAGAATACTCTCTTTGAATAGATAAAAACATAAGGATAAACCTCGATATTCATATCTGGCACTTCCATGTGAATACAATAAAGAAAAATCCCTTCCAAAATGGGGACTTTTAAGACAACTGCATCTAGCAAATTTATGGTTTTATGCCGATTTACATATTTTGAAACTTCATCATTAATGATTTTCGAACTAATAACTAAATTAGTAAGGAAGATGAGAAATAATAACTTGAATAATTGGACTATGAGTGAAGCATGAGATCATGAATCTATCATAAAGTGGTGTCCTCAAAGAACAAAATGGGTACCAACCTGGACATCTGTGCATTCATAAACTGGCCTTTTTCTGGCAAGGAAGCTCTCACCAACTAATTTTGCATGATATGGACTAAGAGAAGAGAACAATTCTTTTTGTTGAGGCAACAGTGGCATTGAAGGCGACCTGACCTACTTCACGGAATAAATATTGAGTGGATTAGTTCAACGAAATGTGATACTAGTTCAGATGTTTTTGCCACGAAGTACATGACAATAAGCAAAAAACCAGTTAAATCGCTTATACTTAAAACGAATAAATTCATAAAAATGAAATCAAGCAAAAAAGAACAGTTCTAGATAACAAAACAGCATTATAAAATAGCATTCTTAGCTATCTGTATTAAATCCATGATGAAGACTAAGATCATGAAGCTTCGGTAAACAGACACAACTTCCATAGCCATCAATCAGCATGCAGTTGGCTAGGTCCCAAGGGAGGAGTTTTAGGAGTTAAGGACATTATACAAGTTCGTACGGAGCAAGTTGTTTGGAATTACACCATTATCAAGGTTCAAAGATGTTATTGATTCGAAGCAACAAATCCAACTCGTTTAACAAGACGTTGTCCGGTTCTATTTTTAAATCCAGTCAAGACAGATTCTCTTGTGAACAAGCAATTGCCCCAACTGAATTGAACAAGAACAAACAAAACAACAATTCTCAGACAAACCACATATAGGTTAATTAGTTTGCCTTCGAAATTTAAAAGGTTAGAGGCACTTCTAATCAATTGTTGCAGAACACCTAAAATAAAACCTAAAAGCTGTCTGAGATAGCAAAGGTTGTTTCAAACACGACTAGTTCTGGCATACCCAGTGATTGCTATGTTTGGCAGCACAGACCAGTATGATACACTTCGGCACAAATCCCATGCCGAGTATCAGCACGCGTCTTGTGGCATGTGCCAGCTAGAGACTGGCACAATATATGCCCCTACCACGGCAATCTTTAAATATGCCAACATTCATGAGACCCGGACCTTGAATAATGTTTTTCATATCAGTTGCATGAAGCTCACCGCATCAGTCACATAACAAATTTACAGGAAAGATCAAGAAGTATTTTCATAGGGCAGAGTCAAACGGTATTTTTATATTACTGGTAGTACATAATTTCATATGAAGCTCACTGCATCAGTCACATAACAATAGAGCAGACATCTCATTATCCAAAAAATTGCACCTGGTTCTTGTTAGCATCGATAAGAATCACATTTGCTAACTTAGATTGCAGCTCAGCAGTCTTGCTTCTTATGCCAACCTGCAGAAGCAGCAAATAGTAATTCAACTAGTTATTATACTATCACCAAATGTGAACCACACATACACACCAGCTGAAACACAAGCATATTATGAGGAAGATACACGCAAACATCTTTTCAACATACTTCACACCAGCCTAAAAGCTAGTTGGCCAGCTTCAAAAGAACAAGTATCACATATCCAAACCTTGCGTCATCATGCATATACTATGATCAAATTCAAAAAAGTAAGAAGAGCGACAGATTATTCATGACATCATTCCTGCAATTATTAGTTTAAGAGTAGTTCCTTCGACAGATGCATAACAAGGAGGGATCTAATAAAGAAAATAATAAAAAAATGGTAAAAAAAAAGAAAGAAAGAAATAACTAACAACTGCAAAATGCATGGAAACTCACTATGTATGGAACAGGCGCATCCAAAAAGTCTAGCATGTCATTTGGCAAAACCTGAAAATTTTCAAGCAAACTTCTCAACAACAGGAAATGAAATAGTAGCTACTGAAACCTTAACATTCAATACCATCACAATCCATATATTTAGGTCAGCGTGAAGGAAAAATCATGTGCAGCAAAATACCAAGACACTGAATTAAAGAAGATATTACATACCGGCATTAATAAGCTCTGCCATTGGTAGGGACGGATTAGTGGGACGATCGATAAAACTGAAGCAGATAGGACACCCTGTGTATCAAAGGCATCGAAAATCCTAGTAACTTATCTCTGATATTTGTATGAATTCTGAACTATAACCCTATCACTTATACCAATTTCCTTTACAACTGGAAAATAAAAGAAATGTCATTTTCCTTTACAAGGGGATGATATAAAATTATACCGATCAAAGAAATAAGGCCTGTCAACGTCAACTTAGAAATAAGTTATAAGACGTGAGCAAACTAGGTTTAAAAAGAGCTGATCATTGGGGGAAAAAAACATGCAAAGCAAACACCTAATACTCTCAAAAATGTCCCCAGAATATTTTAACACTTCAGTCTTCCAAGACTCATCAATCACAATACCTAATAAGCAGTAAGCATATGAGTCCTTGTGGACCACAATATAAAATCTTAAAATAAGTTCCTTTAGTCTATATCTCACAACTAATTAAGTAATACACTTTGACATTTTTAGTCAGACCTGCAAGCTCTAATGTAGCTAAGATTTTCTTATTGTATTAGTGATGATGCACTATTGTTTGCCAACAAGCAGGATGGAAGGATCAATTATACTGCGTTCGTGGAGACGATGAGGAAAGGGAACCCTGATCCAACCCGAAAGAAGCTGACTTGATTTGATCATCTGATTATGTACAAATGCAAGCAGTGGAAGGCTAGCCAGGGAGTTCTTGAAGATGTCAATTATGAGGTAGTGCTTTGCCCAAGAGAAGATTAGGGACCCGAAATTCAGAGGACAAAAGAAAACAAATAGTTCAAGGGCTTTTAGCACATTGTATTTACTATCTGTTACAGATTCTTATGTACACTATGTCTTGGCAGTGAAATGGACTTAAAGGAGGGTACAAACAGTGTCTTGAGGGTTAGGGGGTTTCCATTTATTCTTTCTCGTGTCCTAGTGAAGACACGATAACTTTATGGGCTAAACTAGACAACAGAAACCCGCTATGCAAGTGGGTTTGCCTAAATCTTGCCAACATACACCACTATTGACCTTCATATGACTGGACTTTAAGTAAAACATTCCTTGACATAGGCTTCCTGCTACTTCTGCGGCATTCTCGGCCCTCCTCCGGCCTCCTCCACATCCTCTCTCACCTATTTGATACACCTAAATATCCTATCTCCCCTCCCCCTGCCACCAGCACGAAGATCCTGCCAAAGCTAGGCAAGACATGTGCCCCACTGCAACCCTTCAGTCAAAATTATGTGTTATTGACCAAATCTTCACATTATCCCATTAGTTTATGACAACAAATAATTGAGTCAATAGCTCTATGATATTACCTTATTATTTAATAAAACTAGTCATCGTATATCTCCAAAATAGAGGCTCCTTATTCCATCTCTAATTACGGGTAACTCAAAACACAAAATCCTACATGTATACATTTACATAAGTCAAGCAAATGACGAGGTAATTCTGTCAGACGCATCCATAAAAAACTTCATCTGTGGGAAAACAATTTGTTCGTACATGAATTGGATCTTAAAATTGACAAATAAATCATGAATACAAACACATTACTACAACTGCCAGTCATTTGCTATAACATCAAACGATGATAGCACCATAGCAAAATGATAGAGTAGACAGAAGGAATCTCAGGCGAACGTCCAATATAACGAGCATCAACATTATAGAAAATTACCTTGAATAAAAAAGAAACTAAAATGATCAAGGGATGCATACCAAGTTGGAGCAAACTACTACAATATGCTTCTCCAAAAGAGCCCCAGCAAACATCGTCAATACCTATCAAGTTGGTAAAAAAGACTGAAGCAAATCCTTTGACCGAAAAATTTAACAAGGTATCAAAGAAAAATACTAAAATTGTCACCAACTACTGTAAATCCGAAGACTCACATCTAAACACTTCCACAGGTCCACATTTCAGCTATGGTTAAAAAAAAGTGCTATATAACTCTCAAAGATTGTTTAAGGCTAAGGGCAAAAGTCTTATATAACTCTCGAAGATTATCTCATGAAAATTTACAGATCTAGCATTATTGATTTGAGTTTCGATCTTTACAACTGATGGAGTCAATAGTCAATACTATCATGACTTGAATTTCTTAACCTTCAACAGTCAAACTTCCAGAAAGATTGCATGAATACTTCTTTCATGAAAAAATTAATCTGAAGGCCAACGAATGGATCAAATATTAACCATTGATTTTAGATAAGTATCAAGCAAATAAATTGGTGGCATAAAAAACACATCAAATGATAAACATTCTTTGTTTTGCAACAATTTTTTCTTCAAGGACAAGTTAAACCCTAAATTAATACTACTTACATTTTCAAGGCGCAAGCTACCACATAAGCATGAAACTGCCCATACAGCTAGAGCAGTTGCTTCTTCCTCAGCCAAAAGGGCGCTTTGTGCCTGAAGAGTGCCAGAGTTATGGTTCATGCAGGAACATTTCATCGTTTACTTAATTCAGTAAACAAAAACGACATGCTTGATTTTGGATTTTGGAGTAGTGTGGAAAACAAGATCCCAGAATGCAATGGCAGATATACCTCAGCAACTTCTAAGCTTGTACCGCGAGATCGAAGATCAATGGTAGATCCAGCAATATGAATAACTGTTTCAGCTGGTCTGTGAAATTCTAACGGCTGGAGGTGCTCTAGAGGCTGAAAAGTAAGTTTTGAACCTCTAGCAGGGCATTGTAGCTTGTAATATTCACAAATTATCTGCAGAGATCCATGACGATTTTTCTGGAATGAGAGAAAAATAACTCTATTACTTCATGAAGAAAGTAAATCAAGAAGGACCATAAGGAGAGGAACTCAAACCAGACAATAGTAGTTGGGAATATTAGTCAGAGGCAACTAGCAAACCTTGGCCCATTCGAGAATATTATCATGGTCGCTCGAATCTTCATGGCCAGAGGAAGAAGGCTCCTCGAGCTCTATGTCATCAATATCACTTCTGAAATTTCTGTCATGGCAAGGAGAATCCTGGAAGCTGCATGTACAGCCGCAATAGAACAGTTATGATGATACCCCGTATGCTTTCATCTTTTTTCAGGGTAAAGATGGGTGCTAAAAAAAACTAAAATGCGTCAAAAATGCGGTGTACATAGGACTGTAGCACCGGAGCGTACAGGACTGTGGTGTACTGAACAATAAATGTGGTGTATATAGAATTTCCCTTATAATTAAGGGAACATAATGGAGCCAGCAATCATATATGATTTCAATAGTAAAACACATGACCTCAAACAGCAAAAAGTCAATCCACAATTAAAAGAAGTGTCTAGTTTCAGAACATAGAGCAAACTCATTACTAACCATATATCATTGACATGTAACTGTAGGAGCAGAACAAAAATTTCAAGCAAGAAATCATGAAATTGTATGCCGCAAACTAGCCAATTATTGTTTCAAATGTGTTGATAAAAACAGAATTCACCGAGTTATAACCATCGCCTACCCTACCGAATAAACAACCTATTAGATCTTATTAGCAGTAAATCTAGAGGCAATCCACCATAGCTACCGAATTATGAAGCAATTAGAAACTCGGACTATCATATCTATCCTATCCTTAACGGAATCAAACTGATTAGGAAATAAGTACCTGGCAGAGGATTCAGAGCTTTCATATTGGTGATACCGCAAAAATGGTAAAACAGAATCTGGAAGCCGTCTTTCAACCTGCTTTATTCCCATCATTTCGTTTAAAGAGTCATCATGACCATTCTGGGCAGAAATTCCGGACTCTTTTCCAAGTGGAAAATGTTCTGTTTCAAGATTGGTTTCGAAAATGATCTTCTTCCCAGTGATCACCTCAGAGCCCAAGTTTTCTTCAACTTGCTGGACATCCACAGTAAAGCCATTTTCAGTTCTTTTCTGAGACAAAGAAGCTTCAGGGGTCATTTGAGAACACTCATCCACATGTTCATCCTCATTGGTTGCCTGTTCTAGCAATGCACTTTTGGGAGTACTCTCATTTTCGCAATTCTCTTCTGCTGGAAATAAATTAAGCATGTCAATGCCTTCTCTTAATCGTTCCAGCCTTTCTTCAATGAAGATGCTGCAGGAAAACGAGCAACATTCAAGCTTTTAAATGCGAGAGACAAAACTACTCAGGAACTCTTGCTAATCAAAATGTCGACTTAGAGTTCAATCTTATGACCAAAAGACTTACAACGTGCACCCACAATCTACTAAAGAAATGTGAATCAAGATTTGACATCTCAGTGTTGGTAAACTCAAGATGCTACACAATGGTATAGCACAGAAAAGCTCCTTGGAAACTATGCAGAAAATAATAGATGATAGTCTGACACTCATTGGGGAGAATATGATCTGAGATATAGAACATGCTGACTTCCGTAAACAGGAAAGGGGAATCGGGGGACCAATGAACCGTTAAAGGCTTACCAAGATAACTGAAACATAGAACAAGTTATCTAAGGCTAAAACCTGGGTGAAGGCATAAAGCACCGGACTGGCAAATATGCAACACAAATAGAAACAGCATAAACGTTTGCATATTGAAGCTGAGGCTAAACAGAATGAAACACTAAGGGGCTGTTTGGTTCGGCTGCATGGATCACCCAATGCATGGAGTACACGATGCATCTGTTTGGTTGGGCGATGAATCGCCAAAAAGAACCTGTTTTAATTACAAGCATGCCACTGCCTCCTTTATTAAAGGCCCGATGCATGTATCGTGTCCACGATGCATGTATCATGGGCCCGCGATGCTGGTTGGTTCACCCGGACCAAACAGACCCTAAGTCAAACTATAAAAGACAATAAATATGATTGAAGCTCCAAAGACATCACCTTCTCAATATTCCAAAATGCAAGTCAAAGAATGGAAGCCTTGATAGGATGCAATAACACCGGGGAGCTGTTATGATGTGACGGCTCAATGATAATGAGAAGTTGTGCTCTTCCAAAAGCATGGAAATCAACCCTGAAGGTTTTTGAACTACTTCTTCAATCACAACACAGCATCCGTATAATGTCGAATCATCAGCTACCTGAGCAATTATCAAATTTTGATGGATTCCTTAGACTCAAACTGTAATGTAGACTCAAGTTTGACGTAGATAATCCAATAACTAGAAAGTCCAATGCAAAATAGAGAATGAAAGGCAAAGTTTACCTGCAATCTGAATACAAACGACAGGTCACTTTGCTTCATCTGCTCCTGTGGAAAGCACATTCAATAAAACAAGACATATATGTAAATGAGGTAACCAATAGGAAACAACAAAGAGAACAGAAAAAATTATCTGACGCCTCTAAGTAGATAATACACACATTCAGTCTCCCATAATGAACTTATCTGCACCTTATCTATATATACTTAGTCATATAACGATGTACGCATATTTACGCACACACAACACATGCACACACACACACACACACTCATCAGATAAAGAAAAGAAAGAACAAGACACATTTTGAAAGAACTTTTACCTGCCCCAGAAGTATCTCATTGAGCTCACTTAATGAAGGAGTTCTTTCTATTGCATGAACCTGGTGTTAAAAATTGCAATTAGTTAGCTTCAATATATAACCAAATTTTGACCACATAAGCATCGCAGCTTTGCATACTAACATTACACTTGCAGTGTAGGCAAGAGTAGACATATAAAGTTAGACAAGCTATGGGACAAAAAAAAGTTCTATTGCATGAACCTGGTGTTGAAAATTGCAATTAGTTAGCTTCAATATATAACCAAATTTTGACCACATAAGCATCGCAGCTTTGCATACTAACATTACACTTGCAGTGTAGGCAAGAGTAGACATATAAAGTTAGACAAGCTATGGGACAAAAAAAAGTTTTAGAAATGGGAAAAACACAGTTGTGTATCCATAGATTCCAGGATTACTTAACAAAGAAGTGGAGGACACATAGGTTTAGTCATAAAGATAATCAAACACACAAGGCTAAAGCTATAAGGATTTTTAGAAGAAGAGGCCACAAATATGGTCCCCATACCACAAAACTAGGAGGGGCCTATACTCACTGGAGACTGCTAAATCTTGATTTTCTATCTTATATAAACTAAACTAACACACACACTTAACAAATTCTCGACATGGAATTTGCTATGAGAGGGGGGGGGGGGGGGGGGGGGGGGGGGATTCGCCATATATGTGAACTAATGAGGAACTAAGGGGCCTTATTGCAAGAGAGAAGAAAGTAAACATCAAATGTGTTGGGTCCATTCAATATCCACCAGCATACAATATCAAATTTGTTGATGAATGCAAGTACATGGTGCTCTTAGTTCTTTCCACAGCAAGCAGTATTTGCTAAATGAAGGTCAACAAGTACACACAACCCTTGCACACAAACGGATGAACATCTTGCTTAGATATAGGTTTTATTTTCATTTTCAGTCTGTTGCCATGACCTAATTCTGCATAGTCCTGCCATTTGTCGCGCCTTAGCAAAATGTATAACAGATGATGAAAACCAAAGCAAAACAAGCAATTAATAAAAAGTTGCGTCGGAAAACCAAAGAGTGAACATATCAAAAATAGCTGTGCAAAGTACCAAACCTCCAATCCTCCAGGAAAGCAGAAAGAAAGAAGATCCTTGTATTTGATTGGTAGCTGTTTTTCTGGAGGATAGACGAAAAGAACCTGAAAGCAGAAAGCAATATAATTCAGCAACCATGAAAGAATTTCCAACTGAGATGTTAGGAGGAGAAATGAAGGGAGCCACAAGAAAAAAAATGGATAGCACGAGCGAAAAGTTGCAATAGGTAAGTCAAAAATCCAAAAGACAGTAGAAGTGAAACCCTTTCTACCATCAGAAAGAAGCAAGCAAAAAAAGTTAAAACAATAATGACCATAGCAAAGAAAACACAAAAAGCAACAGCTCTCTAGTAGCAATATTCAACAATCATGCTCATAAAAAGTTGCAATAGGTACGTCAAAAATCCAAGAGGCCATGGAAATGAAATCGAAATCATTACCACCATGAGCAAGAAGCAAGAAAAAAATAGTTAAAACAATAATGACCATAGCAAAGAAAACACAAAAAGCGCCTGCCCTCTAGTAGCAATATTCAACAATCATGCTCATAAATAAGGCCTTACCTGTGGCTCAAGATTTGGTTCAGCATGGACTTGGTGGTGGTGATTGAGTAAACCTCTTGATTTTTTCGTATCTTCATTGTTTCTCTCTGTGACATGCTTTTCCAGTGCTCGGACATCAGTGGTAGGATGGAGTCCAACAACCACTATGCTCTCAAATAACCTTGATGGTTCTTTAACGGACCTGTGATTCTGCATCATGTAAGTGATCCAAAGAACAAAAAATGGAGGCCATTAATGTCCAATTATTACATGGTTCTGTGGAAAAGGGAATCTTGCTGATTTGATGACGAATGATAAAAGTAGAAAGAAGCCCGAAAGTCAATAGATTGAACTTCAAGAGGAGAGCAAACCGAAACTGTTGAAAGCAGAAAACGATGGATACATAGATGATGATGAAAAATGTCTACAACGGAGACATATAAACTATGCAGACAATATGATGCAGAAATATTATTTAAGTTCTCGATTTAGTAAGTCTTAAATTAGCTCAACCAGATAAAAATACAAAAATGCAACTTCTGCACAAGGTCTACAAGAGAGAAGAGACAGAGAAAGACATGTGTGGATGGCCCAACTGCGCCAGGAAAAAGAATAGAAGAAGCATCGAACTCTTTCATGCATACTCCACTTGGCTCGGGGGGATATAGCTCAGTTGGTAGAGCTCCACTCTTGCAATTGGGTCGTTGCAATTACAGGTTGGATGTCTAATTGTCGAGGCGGTAATGATAGTATCTTGTACCTGAACCGGTGGTTCACTTTTTCTAAGTAATGGGGAGCAACATGGATACGGAGACCCAGCTAATGAGTCAACAAGGCAAGTCAATTCCGCGGTGGCTGGGCATCAGTCCTCTCTCATCATCCGATGGCTTCCAAAAACCAAAGAGGACTCTGAAGTAGATTATTTCCTTCAAGACCTCTAGTTCATAGTTCGATTGGACATGTAGGTTACATTCGTACTGGTTTCTCACGTGGAACCATAGAAGGGATTCAATCACTACTAGTTGGTATATTTATTTATGCATCAATGACGATGATGCATTCACCATAGTTCCAGCATTACGGCAAACCCGTGTCAAATATATAGCGGATTTGGGCGTTCTAGCCAAAACGAATCCTATTTCGGCTATGACCTTCTCCATTACAATGTTCTCATACGCAGGAATACCCCTGTCAGCCGGCCACACACGCACAGAGAGAGAGAGAGAGAGAGAGAGAGATGAGAAACAATACAACAGAAGTTACATTTCCATGTATATTAAGAAAATACTTTATGGGGGTAGAAAAATGAGTTGGCTTTGTTAGTCAATCCATCAACAGCCCTCACCTAGTTCATGTTCATATCTTCCTCGTATTTTATTTGGACACAAAGCAGCTTGATCATATTTGTGAGCTTCTTCTGTATTTTGCAAAATATACTCTTACAACATTTTTCCACTCAAGATACCTTATCAACCTGTTGTCATACAAATCCTAAATATCAAAATTCGCTTTCATCCCCAGCTGCCTAATCTTCGACTAACCATATGGTCAGAACCTGGACATGGTACATGCACAAAAAAGCCATCCAGTGTCTGTTCGAGATCTATGCTCAGCCATCTCAAGCCCCAGAAGGCAGGCCACAGATTGTCGGGCCCCTTGGCAAGGTACATATCATGGCAATCCATGATGAACCACACTCTGACATCCACAAATATGGATGTTTGGGTAGTATTGCAATACCCCTCTTCCCTAGTCATAACCCTAGTCTAGTAGCTCGGCTTTCAGCCATTGTTCTGTGGATCCCAAAAATCCAAATGCATATCAATGGTTGGTTTAATTGTCTTCTAACCTATTTCTGAAGTCGTCAAATATAATTCTTCTAAATAGACCAAAAGAAACACTAAAGAGAGATTTACTAGGTACTGCACTTTGTGGATGAATTAACTGAAAAACATAAGTAGATACAGATAGTACATTTCTTATCTGATTCAACGGGTCAGATATTCCAAATGATACCAAGTCCATCAAAGCAGAAAAAGGTGGTAGGACACCCATCCCATAAAGAGATGAGGTTGATTTGGAAAACAAATAGAAAGCATACCAAGGTCTGCATCTGAAATTTCGCCCACTGTCGCTTTTGGCTGGTTAGGATCTCTGGATTATAAGCTCCCTTCTTCACTTCAGTCGAAGGTGAAAAGCCCTTTAACACTCTGGTGACATGACGTTGTAGCTTCTGAAGCTGGCTATTACTATTATCATCTTTAGAAGAGAAGACCACGGATGGACGAGGAGAACGAACTGTTGCAGCAGAAGCTGCAGCAACAGCTCTTGCAACATCTTCAGTTGTTTGTATGAATAATGAAGTACCCCATCCAGGGCTGCCAGAGTCTTCACTCTTATCCATGCTCCTAGAATGAATTGCTCAAATGAATATCACTGCTCATCCATGAAAAGAAACATGTCATCTTCAGTAGTTCCAATACAATGTGCTTTTTAGCAATACAAGCCAAAAATTATCCTAATTGATCATAGCTGACATGGAACAAAGAAAGAAACTAGTTTAAATAGGCTTCTCACAAAGAAATAATATTGCTACATTTAACATGTCAGTCATTGAATATAATCTTGCTCAAATAACCCAGGAAGCATTTGCTTAGCAGCACTGGGCGGTACATTTGCATCAACCCATTTGGGCGGCTGTTTATCTGGAAGCAAAAGTCTGGTGGGCATCACGCATAGCCAAAGGTAGATTTCCTCTGATGTCGTATTATGTCAAAACAGTCGCCTCAGCATTTTGACATGATACAGCATCAAGTTATCCCTTCCATAAACCAAGTAAGTGCGAAAGAAGCCCTTCTTTTATGTTGCCAAATTACGTTAATCCTAACATAACAAACACCACAGCCTCAACCATTTGGCACAACACAAAATGAAGCGATGACTTGCATGATCGGCTAATTCAGGTACAAAACAACCCCTTTATTTTTCTCACTTGCCATAATATGTTGGCTGACACAGAAAACACTCAGCAACGGCGATCATTTGACAGAAAATAGCATCAAACCGTCTCTCGCATTTGCTAACCTGGGCTACCAAGCAACCCCTTTCTTCCTTTACTTGTCCTGTTATGTTGGGCCTAATCCAAGAAACACCTCAGCTTCGAACCTCATAAATCCCTGCGGTGAACACCCTACTGGCTATCCAGTGATCACTAGTTCCATTCCTACTTCCCTGCTAATGAAATTCCCAAAACCCCAAGTCGAGCTAATATATAGCACTAAATCTGTCATCACCCTCCGGATCAAAACATTTCGGTTTCGGATAGCGATGACAATCCAATCATTTCTGTCCGCAGCCAATTCAAACCCCAAAAGCACCCACCTCAGACCACAACATCATCAACTATGCACCTCTCAGGCTCTCACCACAACCTCGACAAGAGAAATGAGTGAAATTTAAACAATCCGCAGCCAAGAACTACATAAAAACCTAATGATCCACTCATAGAAGCAAAAATAACTTATCCCACATCAAATTAAATTAGGGCTACATCGACATGAATTCCATCCTCAGCTGCTCATTAAATAAGCTAGCAATCGACGGCAAATACCCAAAAAAAAATGCAAAAAAAAGGATAAAAATCCACAAATAAAGTGACAAGAAACCGATCAAAACATACAATTACTCCGGATCGGCCGATGAAAGGAAGAGAGTACGACGCCCTCGAACGCCTCTTCCTATCTCTAATCTCTATCTTTCTCAAGCAACTCTTGAGAGAAAAATCGCCACGAAGGAGAGCAAGAAACGGCCATCACACTCGGAGAAAAGTTATTATATAGCTCCTCGTTCTTCTTGTTCTTGTTTTCTAGAATCCTGGTGTTGGATACGCAGGGTGTTCTATTAAAGGCAGCAATTGCGTTTATATTGGGACACGTGGAGGGTAACACCCGGGCCCCACATAGATTTTTAAGATTAATAAAGCATTGTTATTTCTCCCTGGACATGTATTTAAGCCACGTTTGGTTACATTATTCATCCATAAATCGAAATGAAAATTTTTTAAAACAATGAATTTAACTTGTTTAGTTGCAGCCTCCATTTAGGAACCGGAAGTGAACTTCTTCTTGCGCTCGAGCAAACTCTAGATTCTCGAATTTGATACGGGAATCCAGAGTTTCCTCAAACGCATATCATATTCATGGAATATACGTGAATACCCTTCATTTACTTGTAATTAAACTGATCAAACGGTTAGGATCAATTTTTAAAATAATCTTATTGATTTCTCTTATTTATTAATAATCTTATTCCTTTCTCTTATTTATTAATAATCTTATTCCTTTATCTTATTTATTAATAATCTTATTCCTTTATATTATTTATTAATAATCTTATTCATTTCTCTTATTTATTAATAATATTTCAAATAATATTAATAATCTTATTTCTTTCTCTTATTTATTAATAATATTTAAAAATAATACTAATAATCTTATATATTTCTCTTATTTATTAATAATATCTCACATAATATTAATAATCTTATTTCTCTCTTATTTATTAATAATATTTCAAATAATATTAATAATCTTATTTCTTTCTCTTATTTATCAATAATATTAAAAACTCTCATATTAATAATCTTATTTCTTTCTCTTATTTATAAATAATATTTCAAATAATAATCTTATTTATTTCTCTCATTATTAATAATATTTCATCCAAATAAGTCAAGTACATGCAAATACATATACATCCATAAATATATTCGTAAATCTATGTTATTAGAGTAACGGATATTTTGATCTTTAATTTATATTCTCGTTCCAGTTCCCATGTTTATTATGTATATCAAATACTTATAAGTTTTATTTCCATTCCAGTACCTTGACGTACCAAACAATGACAATTCCTTTCCAGTTTCAATTTTCATTCTAAATTTTATTCCCATTCTCATTTCCATTCCATGACAGCCAATCGAACTCTCTCGGAAAAAAGGCAAGAGTGTGGTCACCCGGCGATACGGTCATCAAATGCTTCTCCAGAGAGTTAGCTCCGAAATGTTAAACCCGATCCGCATCCGAGTCTCAAGCAGAAGAGAACGCAGCGAACATCGGAACATGGCATCCGATGACCCGATGGGTATAAATTCGGATCTTATGGAGATCCGACCCGCTTTGGGAGGGGAAGCCGCCGAGGGAGACGACAACGGATAATATTTTCTTGCGGAGAGCCACGTGTAGCACGTGGGAGTCACGTGAGAGAGTTTTTTTTTCTATGGAGGGAACATGTGCGACGTATGATTTCCTTTGAGACTTCATGGATGGATAAAGTCATGAAAGTTTAGCCTCATTGGTGCTGAGTTTTAGCTCTTATTTTTTGCATGAAAAGGTGTGTTTTTTTGCATGCATTTGATAAATTGTCCACTTATTATACCAGTGTGGTTCATCATAGATTTTTTTTTATTTTTTTTAGATGAGCCAAAAGGAGTAATAAACCAAGGAACCGCGACTCATAAATTTATTGGTTTTTTATTTTTAATAAATTAGATTATACTAGTCTACAAATCTTGACCCAATTCCATCAACCATCGACCTTATAAATGACAGCAGAGAGAGAATAAGTATATAGCTGACGGTTCAATCTATTATATAGTATACAGTGCATACTATCATACGGATAGGGATGTCCGATCAAAATTAAATCCAAATATATCATACATCTCCAACCGGTCTCTATATCTCCAAAATAGAGATTGATGGCACACCAACCGTTCTAATAGAGATAAAGATGCTACAGAGTTTTTTAAATCTGAAAATTGATGATTTTAATCATTGATATCATTGTATATTAAAATGGTTATATTTATCATAACTTTAAATATACATGTTAAAACTTTATGAAATTAGTCTCATTAGAAAGATATCATCGATATCTTCGTAATTAAGCCAATATTGAGTATTTTTTAAAACAAATATTTGGTGTAATTTAAATTTTAAAGTCATTTAATATATTATAACTTAAATTATACCTATTTTTTAATATTGAGAAATTTGTATTATATATATTAGTTATGTTTTAATAAGATAGGCGTAGAAGGTATTTAGGAGATAAATTGAAATGAAGAAAGAGTATAGAGAATGGTGGTTGGAGTTGCCATCCTCCAAAACACTTTTATGCATTTTTTATGATAGTAATGTGGTTGGAGATGCTCTCAAGTAATCGAAATGAAGCCTCATGGAAGAGAGTACTGGAAGATGGTGATTAGTGGATGGTTAGAAGAGAGAGAAGAGTATAAGACTTATGGTTAACCGCGTCAAGTGGCACGGTGTCAACCTGATCTATTATATAAAATCTAGTATATCATATCATACGACTGAAAATGCCCAATCCAAGTATGCCCGGATATATCAAGCGATCAATATGAAGCCACGTGAAAAGTGAGTAGTGGAGAGTGGTGGTTAGCGGTTGGTTAGGAGAGAGAGAGAGGTGTATGGAACTGGTGGTTATGTGTGTCATGTGAATAGAAACCAGTATTCTATAAGTGGGCGTATATAAATACCATATACTATAAGAGGGCGTATACTACAAGGAAGCGATTAGAAACCGTGAATAGAAACCAGTATTATATAGGTGAAGACCATCAAAATATGCATGAACAACGCTGTTCTGTTTGATTGTTTTTTATTTTAATTTCAAGAATATAAAAACAATGGTAGAACCGTGTTTGGTTGAATTTTCAGAGAATATAAAAGAAATATAAGTTGTGAAATAACTAATATATCCTTAAACATCAGGACCGACGGACCAAGATTTAAAAGAAAACACAAAATATCCATTATAGACAGGGGTGGGGCCAGCCTCTCGAGTAAGGGGGGAGGGGCTGAGGGAAGGAAGGGTCACGACGGCAGGGCCTAGGGGGACCGAGGGAAGGAAGGGTCACGATGGCAGGTGCGTGGGGCCCATCGGGGGTTAAGCTAATAAAAAAATTCAAGAGAGACTGGCCCACTGGTTTGTTAATAGGTCCGTCTATAATTACAGGCTTATAGCTAAGAGGAGATTAGTAAGTCCATATATTCACATTAAATTAATTCAGGGGTTTTTGACATAATTCTATGTTTTCATAGAAGTTTATGATATAGTCAAAAAAAATATAGGGATTTTAAAGATATTAGGTGTGTTTTTGGGAGGTTTTATTTTGCCATAAGTATAGAGGCCTACTAGCTTTATTATAGGTGACGGCCTCGTTGTGCAATTAAGAGTCAGAGCACGCCTTTGATGGTTTGACCATGAACTTTTGCCGGTATAATTAGTTTGACGGAGTTCATTAAAATAAATGTGTTGGAATCTATGTTATATATTGGAATTTTACCCTATTATTAGGTTGGATGATAGCTTTGATCGTATATTTAAAATCAAAAAGATTAATTTGTCAAAATTTTGGTCTTGTTTGTGATTTCGTGCACAATGCCAGCGTCTAATTTGTCAACATTTTGGATGACAGCTTTTATTTTTATTTTAGATTAGATCATTAGATGAGACACAAGAGCTAATATATTAAGGTACTACAACTCATAAATTGGTGGATATTAGTCTAAAAACCTTGATCCAATTCTATCACCCACATTAGATGGTTGGAACTGGAAAACGTATTTGATTTATTTTTCGTTAAAACACTTTCAAGGAAGAGTGTTGATTCGTGCACAATAGTTAAAGTACCGACTCTTTCATTTATTTCATCAGTAGTAGGCTCTACTGATGGGATAGATGAAGCTATCAGTAGTGGGATACCGATACATTCAATCGGTAGCTAAGTACCGATTCTTTCGTCTATTCTATAGATGAAGATATCGGTAGTGGGATACCGATACATTCAATCGATATCCAAATATGTCACCTATCGGTAACCAAGTACGGATAGGATAGATGAAAGAATTGGTACTTGGTTGCCAATAGGTGGCAAGTGATATGCACATTACACACGCCACATGTTTTTATGTTTATGTACATAAATCTTTATTCAACTTAATTATTAGCCATTCCATTAAGACGTTTGCATTTAGATTGGATATACACACATCCCGAGACAAACTGACGACGGATGCCACAACCCCACGTAACTCACGTGAGTACCGGATTATTTTCTGCCGGTGCGGAGAAACACGTGACGGTTGACCCAACGAGGAATATAGCGACCACTTCACGACTCACGAGACGACTCGTGCGTTCCATGCTAAAATCACCTTCCGGTGAACCGTAAACCCCAAAACCGCCTCTCTATGCTCCCCACCGCCGCCCAAGAGCTGACGGTGGCGGTGACGGGAACCATCTTTTGGCCACGTGATCTAAAAGTATAGTTTTTCTTCGCTATAAACCCCTCCGCCTTCCATCTAATAATTATTTCCAGCTCCTCTCCCTTTCCTATACTGTTGGCATCCTTCTTGGGTGGAGTTCACCGGATCGACGGCGGCTAGATGGCGGCGGCATCACCGGATCAACAGCCCTCCCTCTTCTCCCCCTACCAGATGGGCAAGTTTCGCCTCTCCCACCGGTACGTTCACTCTACTCCCTTTCCTCTGCCGTCGTCATCCTTCTCGGGTGGTGGAGATCGAGGAAGAGCTCGATTAGCTGAAACGGCTCTGGATTACTGTTCAAAATGTCTTTTTGGGGAGACTTGGAGTGGTTTATCGGTTTGGCGTGGTGATGTGGATGTTGTTGTGGTGGTGGTTTAGGGTGGTGCTGGCGCCGATGACGAGGTGCCGGGCGCCGAACGGGATTCCGCACGCGGCGCATGTGGAATACTACACGCAGCGAGCGACGGAGGGGGGTTTTCTCATCACGGAGGGGACTCTGATCTCGTCCACTGCTGCAGGGTATCTTCTCTATTTCACTTCTCATTCATTAGCTAGCATGATTTGTCCATAATTTTCTACTTTTGGATTTGAATGCCCTCTTTGGGAAGCCAATATGTGAGCAGCTACGTCGTAAACCTTGAAATTAAGTGATTTTTATGATAGCAGTCTTTTGCCGCTAAGAAAGAAGAGGTTGGAAATGAGGGCATTGCTTTAATGAACCCCAATTTCTAAAGATTTTGTAGGCTGCTTTCCTATTCTATTATCGCGCTGAGCTTGAACCCACATACCAAGTTGCAACTGTGTGATTTGCTCATATGCTCATAAGCTCTGTGGTGATAGAAGTTAGCTCGTAGGCTCTGTGGTTGTTTCATCCAATTCAAGTGGAATTCGTAATGTAATACGGACTTCTTGTCGATGAAGGTTTCCACACTGCCCTGGGATTTATACACAGGAGCAGATTGATGCATGGAAGAAAGTGGTGGATGCTGTCCATGCCAAGGGGAGCATCATTTTCTGCCAGCTATGGCATTGTGGCCGGGCTTCTAATCAAGGTATGTAACTGACAGACAATCTATAAAGCACTAATTTCTTAATTCTATGCTAATCCAAAACACTCGATGAATGAAAAAGTTCATGTAAAGCTAAGAGTGGTAAAGTTTTTTGAAGCTTATGTGGCAAATAAACTGTTTTGAGTTCAATACTCAATGAAAGAGGGAAACATAGGCTGGACCATGATATATGGGTAAATCATCTATGCTTAGTTGGTAATCTGCAGGTAAAGAGGATCCTGTTTAGTTATTGGATAAAGGTAGTAAACCTTGATGTTTTTGCTGTTTGCCCTGCAGATTGAATCTGTTACATTTTTATTTTGATCATTTACACTTCAAACCATTCTGACCTGAAATCTAGAACTCATTAGCCCCCTTTACTTCTTCTTAAATAATAATAATAATAATAATAATAATAGCCCCCTTTAGTTTGGGTTAAGGCAAAGGGAGTGGCGATGCCATACGCAAAAAGAAAAAGACTCGAATATTTTCTCTCTTCCAGAAAAGTATATGATATGGATTGCTCATGCAGAGGTCAATAGCCTTTTCGATTCTGTAGCCCTTGTTATGTATATTCAGTTCCGACTACTAGAAGAGTGATATTCAATCAAATGCTGCATACTTTGATAAGGGATCTAAGCATTCATGAATCTTGCTAGAAACTTACTCGTCCTCCTCTTTTCCCTTCTAACAGTCTACCAACCTGGCGGAAATTCACCTCCAATATCCTCCACAGACAAACCAATATCAGGGAGGTGGAAGATACTGATGCCTGATGGAACCTATGGCAGCTATGCCAGGCCCCGCCGCCTGGCTGTATCAGAAATACCAGAGATAGTGCAGCACTACCACCAAGCTGCCTTGAATGCAATTGAAGCAGGTATACCTGATAATTTCCATGGTTTAGTTTGTGTACCCAAATAGTCAAAGTGCTGTGGTTTCCTTATCATTGAGTACTTAAAAGAGAGTTCAGCTTGACATGAATATGGTCCACTTGCAGTTTCGGATTTATGTCATCTCATAAAACTTTCTCGTGGTTTTACGAGACTCCTTAGTGAGCTTTAGATGTTGCTGAGAACTCAAATGTTACAAACTTGTCTGATAGAAACCTGTTGCACTTCATAGCTTGGAAAGGCTGCATGCGGATTTAGAAGCATGAAAAGCTCATCAAACAATGACAATTGACCACATCCAATTCTCATTGCATCCAAATGTGGACTGCGTTACATGGATGTGCAATTAATACCTTGTCCTGTATTTGTATAGTCATGGAAGCAATCAACTTGACTTTTATTTAATTATGAGATCATTGAGATCATTCTGCTTTCACATACTAAGTATGTTATGTATCAACTGCAAACAAAATTCATGGCAGTTGCACAAACAATTCTCTTGCCATTCGAATGTGGTCCATGTTACAGAATGTGCAATTAATATCTTGACCTTTATTTGTATACATGGAAGCAATCAACTAGATTGTTAGTTAACATGCCTTTTTTCAGAAAAATTGTGGCATCATTCTGCTTTTATATATTAAGCATATTAGGTACCAATTGCAAATAAAATTCATGGCAGTCGCACATGAGTGTCCAGGAGAAGTTTGCTTATGCATTTTCATCTCTGCACAGGCTTCGACGGTGTAGAAATCCATGGTGCACATGGGTACTTGATTGACCAATTTATAAAGGACGGCATAAATGATCGGTCTGACGCCTATGGCGGTTCACTCCCAAACCGGACAAGGTTCCTCTTTGAGGTGGTCCGGTCCGTATCCTCCGCGGTGCAACCGTCCCGAGTCAGCATCCGGTTCTCACCTGCCATAGACCACCTCGAGGCCTATGACTCGGACCCGCTCCGACTTGGTCTAGCCGTAGTCAATGGGCTCAACTCAATTCAAAAGGAATGTGGCCAGCAGCTTGCTTATCTCCATGTGACCCAACCAAGATACACAGCCTATGGTCAGACTGAGTCGGGCCATCACGGGAGTGAAGAGGAGGTGAGTAGACTGATGAAGGCGTTGAGGGACAGTTACAATGGCACCTTCATGTGCAGTGGCGGGTACACCAGGGAGCTCGGATTGGAGGCGGTGGCAAAAGGCGAGGCTGACCTGGTTTCCTTCGGCCGGCTTTTCATATCAAACCCGGATTTGGTGGACCGGTTCCGATTGGGTGCCAGTTTGAGCCGGTATGTCCGAGCCACCTTCTACACCCCAGATCCTGTTGTTGGATACACTGACTACCCTTTCATGGGCCAGGCAAAGGCGAAGTTGTAGGTTTGTGTGCTCCTGAAATATCCCTATTAAATGGTATTTGTTGAGTATATTTGAGATTGTTCCACAAAATGCTCCCTGGATGCCCCTAAGATGCTGTAGGTGGAGGTTGTGTATGCATTATACTGTACAACATTGTATCGTATTCCATCTCAACTACTGCTGAAACGATAATGAGAAATAAATGACTTTGTGATGTTTCTTGAAGAATTTTTTTTTACCTACATAGGATATTAGTTTCTGTGATTATGATTCTTATGTTAGATTTCTATTTTGTGTGGCATTGTCAGATTGCACCTTAGGATTGAAGAATGCATGCTTTTTTGCTCCATGTTATGTACATCTAAACATCCAGGAACTACTGTTGTACTTGGTACTGCGATATCGTTTCATTTCAGTATTATTGTCCTAACTTTTTTTGAGCAGGCATGAGTTTAGATCTTATGAATTAACCACCTCTTGAAGTTGGTGGTCTTTGATATTAACTCGAATCATGTCAACCCTGTGATGTCTAATTTTGTAAATAATACTGCATACTTAAATTTACTCCCTTTGGAGTTTGGACAGACACAAGCAAGTACAAAATTCTTGTCAAATTATAAAGTATCTTAAAATTTTAAGCCAATTGGTAAAAATTAAATTTCTTGTTGCGAAAGCTAAAATCGCTAGAAAAATTGGATTTAATTATTACATTCATGATATCATAAAGAAAAAGTAAATCATCTATTGTTGTCTAAAATATTTTAACAGATTCATTCGCAACCAAGGCATATCGGATCTGAATACGTGATCCAATAGCCTTAAACGCGGATCCATATAAGATCCTAACCGGAAGTACCAATAAAGGAACAAGTAATCATCACGGTCGCCTCGTCGCGCAGTTCTACAAGAAGAAGTTGCCGGAGAACCGCGATTTCCTCCTTGCCTGCATTGGATTATATCATTGTGAAATGATTCAGTTATGCTTCTAAATTCTGAAAAAAATGGATTTCGTTTGCTTTTTATGTGGATTGGTTGTTCTTAATTCTGGCAAGTATGTAGTTCCGAATGGGGTGTTGCAGTTCATCAGCTACACCAAGGAGAAGAGCGCTATCCTCTTTACGTATCCTCCTTAGGTGAGTTCCTTATGTGATTCATCTTGGAATATGCGAGTTTTATCTTCAATAAATGCATGGATTTGGGGGGTTGTTTTTAATGAGAGGTGGAAATATGCTCTTTGATAAGCTGTAAGTTGGTGAAATATGTTGGGAATTTGAGGGCTCCGGTGATGCCGCAGACTTACCAAATACAACGGAATGTCGCAGCCGAAGAAATAACTAATCCACAAAGAGACACAAAGAAAAAAAATACAGAGATTTTAAATAGAAAACCTCCTGCAACAACTTAATGATTGAAAATTGGTGTTGTTTGAACTTAAGAAGGCCAGATTATAGTGGGCATTGGCGTTGAGCTACTCCCTAGCTTGTGGGTTTTAGTTTGGGTTTTTGATTTTAGAACTAGCTTTACTCTGCTCCTTCTATGCATTCAAAAGTTTCTTGGTTTTTGAGTTAGCAGCGCCCCTGGAACAAAAACGGATTTGAGATCCGTTTGATAGGAGTAATTTATGTAATTTTACCAACACCTTATGTGCCGAAACCCTAGGATATGAGGGTTTTATATGGGCGGCCGTCATTGTATCTTGTAATGCTTCTTTTGCCTTTGCGATAGTGAAACTCCAGCCACTTCGTGGATGTAGCCCTGTTCTAGGGTGAACCACGTAAATCTCTGTATCTTTGTTTTCCCTATTTCTTTGATTCTCGTTTCTAGAAAATCCTAACAGTCTACCCTTTTTCACCTGCATGGCTTTTCGTTCATTGATGTGATCATTGCCATCTTCTATCATTTCTGTAACAACATTAGTAGAATTGATAGGTCATAGTTGACACCGGCGGATCCACATATTGAGGTGGGGGGCGCCCCCCTAGCAAAAAAAAAACCTACCTAATATATATATATATATATATATATATATATAATATTTAATTACCCTCCTCCCAAATTAGATTTGACCCTCTAATAATTTACTGACTGTTTAGAGAAAGAAATTTTTGACGATGTTTCTAATGAAGATATTATGTAATACTATCAAAGTATGAAAACTCGGATGAAATAATTATAATTGTTTACTTTTATAGCTATGGTACTGTAATAAGACGCTTATTTTGAATTTTTTAATTAATTACTTATATATTTTCTTCTATAATAAATTCTTTCTATTAAAGTCGTCCCCCTTCATATAAATCCTGAATCCGCCACTGATAGTTGATAGCACGTTTTGTCCTTGACATGTTTAAAGAACATGGAAATGAATTACTTTGTGGGTCGTCAAATCGAGAAAATATTAGATCTTCCAATAAGATGTTATTATCATCTGCTTCAACTTGCTGATATTTACTTAGTGTCATGTGCACGGTGGTCACATCAAATGATCTCTACGAACTTCATGTATCTGAATTTGTGTTATTAAGATCAAGGACTAGTTGAGCGTGTACTAAGCTGATACCAGATTCTCCATGTTGATTTTGCTTCAAAGAAGATAAACTTGCCATCTTTTGATGAGTTGCATCTGAAACTTGCTCATGGTTGTTCTTTGGAGGGATCTTTTCATAGCACGGGGTTAGTTGTGTCTTATAAACTGCCGAGATTCTCTGACATGTATACTCTTACGGTGGCTAGTGCAGATCCAAAATCCGTCTGTGCCAGCAAACCAGTCCAGTTTACTGTTTACCAAGAGTGTTACAAAGTGGTTAGTTCTTGCATTCAATCTCAGATGTTACTCTTTGCTGAGATTGTACTTGTTACTCAAATTTAAAGGAATTTATTTGTTCATGTGGACGGAGTGATTAAATTTAGAGGCCATCATCCTCTGCTAATAGTAGAAGACATAGCTTGAGGATCTTCTTTCATGGTACCATCTATTTGTTTTGACTGTTTCCAAAATTAGATGCTTTTCTCAGGAATTCAGGGATCACATTAATATTGGTAATGAGATGGCTGTCTTATTCTGCACGTTAATCTGACTGCCCCTTTCAATAGTTTCTGAGACTAGTAATAACAAATTATTTTGGCGGCTTTTTAAGTATTCAGAAATATAGGGGCATTGCTTAGATGGCTATGAGATGAGTTCATGGTCATAGTCACATTGCAGTTGACTCATGGTTCTTCAGAGCCATTTCGTCCAAAATGTTATCCCTTGTGGGATTAGGAATCAGCCTGCCATTTGTTTGGATTCAGGACTTCCATGTTCATTTTTTTTTTTTTTTGTTGATTGTGATTGTCTCATACTGAGGTTGATAGCTGAAGGCTGAATAACCATCACGTTCTTTGCACACCAGAGTTATTTTCTAAACGAAATTCACTTTCAGAAAGCAGAGTGCTTTTCATTCTTTCTACTATTCACCACGTTGCATTAAAGCAATTTTTTTTAATTTTATGTGACAGTTGCATGTTTGGCATCTGCTTTTTGTCAGGTTCATCAAGGATAGGTATTGGGGTTCTTGTTGAAAGTCTCTTCTGAAAGGATGTTGAGAGGCTGATTCATGATCACAACTCAGATCGCAAAACCAAATGATCTTGACAGACTTGCTGCCTCAAAGGAGATATTAGACTTTAGTTGATCAAGAAAACAACCTATTGAAGTACTATATGGGATTTTGGATGATCGAAGTGATATAAACCATTCTAGAACCTTGAAGAGCAGTCGCCATCTTTCGTTGGCCCCTGCTCAAACTTTACAGCTTTGGCATCCTGGTTTTACATGAATTTTAGTAGCTTTCTTTGGAAAAATCAAGATGGGGACATTGTATTCGGGCTTTAAAGTTTATTCTTTTTTTGAATAGATAAGCCAAAACTACAACTTAGACACTAAGCTGTTCTCATCTCGCCAGGGGAATCAGATCATGGGTAGATCGAGCAATCTCATCTGCCCTTACATTAAATTCACACAGAATATGAATAATAAAAAATTCAAATCATGGGTAGATCGAGCAATCTCATCTGCCCTTACATTAAATTCACACAGAATATGAATAATAAAAAATTCATGAAATTTGCTAGTCTCTCACCAAATCTCAAGAACTGTTTGTGTGCAGTCCAGAGGAAGATGTCCCAGAACCATATCTACTCCATATCTACTGCTTGCTTTGAGTCACATTCCACAAGTATGCTTATCTCATCTTCTTGCCGTGCTTCTCTTGATCCAAACAAGATTGCCTGAGGCTTTAAAGTTTATTCAAAAACCTGTTTACCAAGCTTTAACCTATGTTTTCACCATGTCTCAGTGCAGTTTGCTTGTGCATACCTGAGGTGGCGTTTGCCTGGCCGCAACATTCTACAGGTTTACATCATTCTCCTGCTATCATCTTATTTGTCATTCACTAATTGACACTTAATCATCTGCCTCTCTGTTCTCTTTTTTTATCTATTTATTTTGCTGCAAGGAAAATTTGGTGGATCTCACAGTAAAACCTATGAAAAAACTCAATTCTGTGGTCCTCTGATGAGATTAAGATTGACAGTTTGTAAAGATGGCAATCAGGAAAGACAGCATCATTCTTTTGTCACCTCTACGTGTTTGTAGTATTGCATTGCTCATACAATATGACGCTTGTAATGCATAAAGTTGGGGCATCATCACCTGATGATTGTTTCTCCTTGCATGCCAATGCGACTAATAACTTGTACAACATCACCAATAAATATCTCTGCTTGTTTACCACTTTTTTAAGCGATAATTATTTTTGAATCCCAAAAAAGGCTTTTTAAATTACAAATGTACCTCTATATTTTTTCGGCTCACTTATGTACCCCTATATTTTTCTAGCTCACTTATGTACCCCTGAAAACATTGAAAAAATATTAAACATTCACATATGTTTAAATTCGTCTATCCATCTAACTTAAACATGGTATAAATTTAATGAGAGGGGCAATACTTAAAGTCAAAACTCGACTCTCAGTGGACTATGGTAAAGATGATGTAGCCGTACAACACCCTCTCCCTCCTGGTTACGCACATCGGTCACCGCCTCCTCAACAACGTGGCCATCTATGACATATGTTGGTAGTCGCTCGATGTCAAGTTCCCCACCTACACCAGCTCCGTCATTGCTGATGTTGGGATGGGAGATTTAGGAGAAATCTTGCTAAAGCTATTAATATACGACTAAGGGTATAATTGTCATTTCCCCTGATGTCGTTAGCGGTGTTACCTTGATCCCGTTGATGGTGTAAGGAATATTCCCTCGTTATTCGCCGCTAAGTAACTCTAGAGTATGGTTAACATTTATTTAATATTTTTATGGATACATATACGCATATGCTCAAAAAATATAATGGTATATTTGTAGTTTAAAAAGTTTTAGTGGGATCGAAAGTAATTAACCCTTTTTTTAAAACCTTGTTTCAATCTATGGACCATCAAACCCATCACCTATCAAGCATCTCCATAAAAAAAAAAATGAACAACCTTTTGGAATATTCTGAGCATATATCTATCAGTACTTGATCTCAACGTGAGGCTTGCCCTTTTTTTTCTTTCCTGTTTTCAGTCAATAGCTCTAATGAGCACATTTGTGGATCATGTCTTGATATTTGAAAGCACATTCATGGATCATGTATTCATGTCTTGATATCTGAAAGCGTCTTAGTCATTTCACAATCAATAGTTGAGCTTTTACATGATTAAGGATAAAGATTTGCGAACATGGCCATCGTGACATGAACATTGCACATGTCATCGAATCAGTAGGTATCTACCGATTGATTGATCTAATTTATTAGTATTATTCTACCTATGAATTAGATCAACCAATTAGTATATGCCTATCGATTCAATCGTTAATAGATTCAATCGGCATGTATATACCGATTAATTAATCTAATCTAACAAAATTGTTTTAACTAATCAACCAATCGGTATATTCCTATATATTCGGGGCATTGCATACATGACACATGCGCCCGGTTAGCGTCCTCTGATTAAATCTCATAATCAGATGAAGTTGGGTGCCACATGTCAGCGGGTGGTTGGGTGGCTGCCAAAGGGCCCCTCCCACATACCCACTCAAAAGCGGCCACGTGGGCGAGTGGATAGTCCCCGAAAAAATATGTTACGCGATGAGATAGACCACGTACGTCCTCAGGTACGATGGCTGCCCCTGTAGTATGGCCAACCTCTCATTTCAGCTAACACGTACACCCTTCTTATCATCTCTAACGAACGTTCTCTTCTACCGGAGAAAACCAATACCCCCAGCTTGCATGGGATTCCCCATATATGCCCCAACTCAAGGGGAATTCCTCTTCTCCACTCATCCCAGTGGATCCTATCCAAACCCAGAAGCTCACTCGAAGAGAGAGAAGAGGGATGAGAGAGACACACACACAGAGAGGGGGCCGGAGAGAGAGACACAGGGACAGAGCTAGAGAGAGAGAGAGAGAGAGAGACAGAGAGTTGCGGTGACGTTCTAGCTGTCTATGCGTCTGCTTGTGCTGCATGTGATGCTGGGAATGGACCACAAGTTGATACAGGCTTTCAGCATTATCACACAAACAGATTGCATCAACCAAACTTAATTTCTACATGACATTTTCTTTTTCTTTTTTTTTGAGCTAGAATCATGAAAGCACGCCCTCATTAAATCCTAAAAGTTGCATCTGATTCTTGACATAGAAAGCAATATATATCTAGATATTTGTAAGAATATGCCATCATATATCCTATATAGCTTTCCAGCTTTTAAGTTTGTATAGTATCTGATCAAGAACTTACCAACCATATATATGGTTTTACGTAAGCCATTGCATGCATGGCATCCACATATATATACTGACAGTCAATTCACCAAGCTAACCCTATCCTCTCTCTAAGCTCTTTATATAGGCCAATGAACCCATTCCTTGCATCATTGTGAGAGAAAGAGTGAGACTGTAGCATAAATGGAGGGTCAGAAAACCATGCTCCCTATCCTCCTCCTCTTCCTCCTCTTCTCCTTCTCCCATGCCGGCATCCTGGACTTCTGCGTCGGAGACCTCAGTGCCCCTGAGACTCCGGCCGGCTACCATTGCAAGCCGGTCTCGAATGTGACCGTCGACGATTTCGTATTCACCGGCTTCCGCAAGGCCGGGAACACCACGAACATCATCAAGGCCGCCGTCTCGCCAGCCTTCGACGCCCAGTTCCCCGGCGTCAACGGCCTAGGCATCTCCGTAGCTCGCCTGGACCTCGCAATCGGCGGCGTGGTTCCCCTGCACACTCACCCCGGCGCCACCGAGCTTCTAATCGTCATCAAAGGATATTTCCTCGCCGGATTCATCTCATCGTCGTCCAACTTGGTCTACTACAAGAGCCTCAGCCCGGGAGACGTCATGCTCTTCCCTCAGGGATTGCTGCACTTCCAGATCAACTCCGGGAAACATAAGGCGGAGGCCATCGCAACCTTCAGCAGTGCCAACCCAGGGCTCCAAATTACTTCGTTTGCATTGTTTGCAAACAGCTTGCCTTCTGACCTTGTGGAGAAGGTGACCTTCCTGGATGATGCTGAAGTGAAGAAGCTCAAGGGTGTGCTTGGAGGAACCAACTAATTAATTTGTGCTTGGAGTATCAATTCTTGTAAAGATGGCAATCAGGAAAGACAGCATCATTCTTTTGTCACCTCTACGTGTTTGTAGTATTGCATATTGCTCATACAATATGACGCTTGCAATGCATAAAGTTGGGGCATCATCACCTGATGATTGTTTCTCATTGCAGGCCCATGTCACTAATAACTTGTACAACCTCACCGATAAATATTTATGCTTGTTTACCACTTTTTTTAAGCGATAATTATTTTTGAATCCCAAAAAACGTTTTAAATTATAAATGTACCCCTATATTTTTCCAGCTCACTTATCTATCCCTACATTTTTTCAGCTCACTTATATACCCTTGAAAATATTTAAAAAATATTAAACATATCCTTTCGTTTAAATTCTGTCTATCCATTCAACTTAAACATTATATGAATGGCAGAGTACTTAATTGCCCATATCTATAATGTATGACGTTAGAGTCATGAGAAAAGTCAAAACTCGGCTCTCGATCGACTATGGTAAACGTGATGTAGCCGTACAACACCCTCTCCTTCCTGATTAGAGCATCCACATTAGCTCCTCTTAACAGATTCTCTAAAATACAGTAAAAAAAGTCATTTATCTAGTTTACAGATTCTCTATCCAACAACACTCTGCATCAGATACTCTAAACCATTCTCTATCAGACTTAAATATTAATATCTTCATTTTTTTTATATTTTCTATTTCTTATCCATTGGTCATATTATACGTTGATAAAATATATTTGACAATAACAGTAACATATTGCATTAATTATATAATATATTATTTTTAAAAATATTAAAATTTGAAAAATCGTAATATAATAAACCTTAACTCATGTTGATATTCTAACGGCTAAATCACGGGTCATTTTAGCAACGGTCATTTTTCAAACGGTCATTTTTCAACGGCTATATTTCTAATTTTCAAAACCTCAACGGTCATAGTGATTGCCGGCGTGGGGATGCGATGGTGGTTGCCAGCGAAAGGGGAGAGAGTGAGTGAGGAAGACGAGAATGGCTCACGGGGTTGAACCTCGCCGGAGATGGAGAAGGATAGGAGCCGGCGAAGGACTCGATGGTTGGCTCTTCGACAACCACGGAAAAGAGAAGATGGGTAGGGAGGAGAGCAGCTGGTTTGGAGAAGAAAAAGGCTTGGGGTTTTTGGAGAAGAGCATCAGAGGAAATTTTTTAATCTTAAAATTGGTTTACAGTTGCTACAGTGATACTCCACATCTAGAGTATCACTGTAGCACATCCCTAAAATACAGTATTTGGACAAGAGCTGATGGAGTGGGGTTTTTGGACAAAATGTTACTGTAGCTACTCTAAAACACAGTAAATGCCCCTTTTACAGTATCTGATGGGGATGCTCTTAGACGCAAGTCGGTCGCCGCCGCCTCTACAACGTGGCCATCTATGACATATGTTGGCAGTCGCCCGTTGTCAAGTTCCCCACCTACACCAGCTCCGTCGTTGCCGATGTTGGGAGGGGGGGATTTAGGAGAAATCTTACTAAATCTATTAATATATGACTAAGGGTATAAGTGTCATTTCCCTTGATGCCGTTAGCGGTGTTACCTTGATCCCGTTAACGGTGTTAGGAATATTCCCTCGTTATTCACCGGTAAGTAACTCTAGAGTATGATTAACATTTATTCAATGTTTTTATGGATACATATACATGCTCAAAAATATATGATTATATTTGTAATTATTTAAAAAGTTTTAGTTTGAGCGAAAGTAATTAACCCTTTTTTTTAAGGGTATTGTTTTGGGTACATGGCATGTACCATGTACCGAAAACAGTGTCCGTTGGATTGAATCGGGATGTGTGCCCGATTCAATCCAACGGTAGAGATTTGTGTACATGGGTACATCCCATGTACACAAATCTTTTTTCTTTTTTTAAACCTTGTTTCAATCTATGTACCATCAAACCCATCACCTATCAAGCATCTCCATAAAAAAAAATGAACAACCTTTTGGAATATTCTGAGCATATATCTATCAGTACTTGATCTTAACGTGAGGCTTGCCCTTTTTTTCTTTCCTGTTTTCAGTCAATAGCTCTAATGAGCACATTTGTGGATCATGTCTTGATATTTGTGATATTTGAAAGCACATTTATGGATCATGTCTTGATATCTGAAAGTGTCTTAGTCATTTCACAATCAATAGTTGAGCTTTTACATGATAAAGGATAAAGATTTGCGAATATGAACATCGTGATATGAACATAACATTATATGTGCCCTCAAATCAGTAAGTATCTATCGATTGATTGATCTAATTTATTAATATTATTTTATCTATAAATTAAATCAATTAATCAATATATAATTATCGATTCAATCCTCAATAGATTCAATTAATAGATATATATCGATTAATTAATCTACTCCATCGATATTGTTTTAACTCATCAACCAATCGATATATTCGCGTATATTCGGGGGCATCGCATGTGCCCGGTTAGCGTCCTCTGATTAAATCTCATAATCAGATGAAGTTGGGCGCCACATGTCAGCGGGTGGTTAGGTGGCTACCAAGGGTCCCTCCCACATACCCACTCAAAAGCGGCCACGTGGCCGAGTGGATAGTCCCCAAAAAAATATGTTACGCGATGAGATAGACCACGTACGTCCTCAGGTACGGCTGCCCCTGTAACATCGCCAACCTCTCATTTCAGCTAACACGTACACCCTTCTTATCATCTCTAACGAACGTTCTCTTCTACCGGAGAAAACCAATACCCCTAGCTTGCATGGGATTCCCCATATATGCCCCACCTCAAGGGGAATTCCTCTTCTCCACTCATCCCAGTGGCTCCTATCCAAACCCAGAAGCTCACTCGAAGAGACACACAGAGAGGGGGCCGGAGAGAGAGACACAGGGACAGAGCTAGAGAGAGAGAGAGAGAGAGAGAGTTGTGGTGATGTTCTAGCTGTCTATGTGTCTGCTTGTGCTGCATGTGATGCTGGGAATGGACCACAAGTTGATACAGGCTTTCAGCATTACCACACAAACAGATTGCATCAACCAAACTTAATTTCTACATGACATTTTCTTTTTCTTTTTTTTGAGCTAGAATCATGAAAGCACGCCCTCATTAAATCCTAAAAGTTGCATCTGATTCTTGACATAGAAAGAAATATATATCTAGATATTTGTAAGAATATGCCATCATATATCCTATATAGCTTTCCAGCTTTTAAGTTTGTTTGGTATCTGATCAAGAACTTTAATTACCAACCATATATATGGTTTTACGTAAGCCATTGCATGCATGGCATCCACATACTGACAGTCAATTCACCAAGCTAACCCTACCCTCTCTCTAAGCTCTTTATATAGGCCAATGAACCCATTCCTTGCACCATTGTGAGAGAAAGAGTGAGACTGTAGCATAAATGGAGGGTCAGAAAGCCATGCTCCCTATCCTCCTCCTCTTCCTCCTCTTCTCCTTCTCCCATGCCGGCATCCTGGACTTCTGCGTCGGAGACCTCAGTGCCCCTGAGACTCCGGCCGGCTACCATTGCAAGCCGGTCTCGAATGTGACCGTCGACGATTTCATATTCACCGGCTTCCGCAAGGCCGGGAACACCATGAACATCATCAAGGCCGCCGTCTCGCCAGCCTTCGACGCCCAGTTCCCCGGCGTCAACGGCCTAGGCATCTCCGTAGCTCGCCTGGACCTCGCAATCGGCGGCGTGGTTCCCCTTCACACTCACCCCGGCGCCACCGAGCTTCTAATCGTCATCAAAGGATATTTCCTCGCCGGATTCATCTCATCGTCGTCCAACTTGGTCTACTACAAGAGCCTCAGCCCGGGAGACGTCATGCTCTTCCCTCAGGGATTGCTGCACTTCCAGATCAACTCCGGGGACTGTGCGGCGGAGGCCATCGCAACCTTCAGCAGTGCCAACCCAGGGCTCCAAATTACTTCGTTTGCATTGTTTGCAAACAGCTTGCCTTCTGACCTTGTGGAGAAGGTGACCTTCCTGGATGATGCTGAAGTGAAGAAGCTCAAGGGTGTGCTTGGAGGAACCAACTAATTAATTAATTAATAAGATCCCCTGCATGTATCTTTCTTTCTGCATTTGTGTTTATGCCCAAGAATTTTCCCTCTAAGTATCAATTCTTGTTATTCCCATTTGTGCCAGTAATAATCTATGTTACTGTTCATGTGTGTGCTGTTTTCTTTCTATCAATCCAAATTAAATATTGCTTTAAGGTTTTTTTTTTTTTTTTGTCTGTCTTTCTTAACTATATATGATTTAAAATGGAAGCAAATTAATGGATACGATTTTATTTGGCTGCTGTCAATCTCATCAACTTGGGAGAGTCATTAATTCTCATTCTTTAGCCACTTGGAATAATGGTTGATGAAAGCAAGTGATCAACAACAACATCTCTCTATCCAATTTATGGAGCCCCTTTTCTTCCATAATTGGTCAAACTGAACATATTTCATAGCATTTTTAAGCATATGAACCACTCAAAAAGGATATCCTATCTATGTCTCAGTTTATTATGCAACTTTGATTAGCCAAAATGAATAGCTATTTGGTACCACATTTCCAACCAAAATCAAGTTAATTTTCTAAACGTATGCTTTGGAGAAATTTAATAAGTGGGGTGGGGGCTATCAAAATGTAGAATATGTGATCAGTTACATAAGGGAATTACATGGATTACATTAAATCTTTATACAAACTGTTAGACTATATAAATATTAATTCTTCCTTTTTAAAAAATTTAAGCTTTTAGGTTTTAGATTTTGAATTGAGTGGTTATAGAATGTCTCACAAAATCAGATATAACCATCGTAATCTCCGAGGAATATGCCATCCTTATCCAATTCCAGCTTGAAGTAGTTGCTTTGCTGATTTGGTGTGATCCAATATCTTCTGTTGTTGTGACCGTTGCTTACCCATGTTTAATAATCTCTCCCTTTGAAATGGGCATATCTGATCTTATAATTTTGAAATTTCCATTAACAGGTAATAAGAATTGTTATGGGTGGGAGTGCTGACATTGCTTATTTGCTTGTAGTTTTTCTAGTGATTTTACAAAGGATTTTGCTGAATTTCCAAGCCAGATAATTTGTATCTGGGCGTTGGGCGTTGATTTGGGTACATGAGTTAGGACATGTACATGCATTTCATCTAGTCCATCGATAAAACACCACTGATGAATAAGACCAATCAATCGGTAAAAATCTACCAATTGAATGATCGAATTGGTAAAACACTGTCGATGTATCTAAATCTTTATCGTTTGTATCTCTTCTACTGAAGCAGCATATAAGTTAAGATGGGTCAACGACACGTAGTCGACAACTTGAACAATGCCAAACCCCAATGGGCTGTTACAAATATCTAGACGTAACCAACTTAAGTTTTGGGCCGCATAAAGCCCACAAAAGAAGCACCTGGAAGTTTCTGTATACAAACCCAGCATGTTTTTTCCATTTGCAACTATTACTATACGAAATGCTAGCTGTTTAAAGGCCTATGAAAGTATGGTTGAAGTATGTTTCCAAAATCTCTTCTTCATGCTTTTAGTTTTAAAATTACTTCATTTAATTGACCTTTTATATCCTATCAATGCTCAAACAAGGTATTTGTCGATATGTTTTAACAATGATCTTGGTACTCATTATTCCTCTATGTCCCAATTTTCATTTTTATTTCTCACCAACTATTTGATTTGGTTTCAGCTCCAGACTGAAATTATTATATGTAGCTACGACTTTTTATCTTCAAAATAAAATGAAAAAGAAATTGATAGCTGGGTATTGGTGATAGCATCACTCTGGCAATACTTGGTCTAGTCCGAACTCAAAAAATTTGGACTGATCATCCGACTGTGCAACACAACTATCACAGCGGCTGCCAGCAATAGTTTCACTATGACCAGCATCGCCACGACATCGGAGATATTCCCCCCACCCATATGCGAACACGGAGAAAAAGAGTATGGGCCTCCATCCGTTTCGAGTTGAAGACAGCTTCATTACGAGCTCCCCATATCGCCCAAAGTCCAAAGCCAACCGTGGATTTCAAGAGACAGAGTTCCTCAGAAGATGTAGTAGAGCTCTCCAGTAATTTAGACAAGTCCTCAAAAGAATCAAAGGCATGGGCTGGGAAGAAGAAAGCTCCAGAGCAGCAAAGCAAAAGATCATGAAAAGAATTGATAATTAATAGAGAGAATATATCCCAGATAAGGAGATTATATCCGGGCATATCCTGTTGGCTTTGTGTCCGAATCACTCCCGCCTGACATTAGCTGTTAATTGGGTGGAGATACGTTGCCACGCTGTCAACAGGAAGACGGCGGACAGGCTGTCTTCTCTCTCTCTCTCTCCCGCTATATAAATTGACGACCAATGTACGGAAGAGAGAGAGGGAGAGGGAGAGAGAGGGATATTGAATTGAATTCAATCTCCTGATGCTTGCTCTGTTTGGAGGAAGAGTTCAAAGAGGAGGAGGTGGAGATCAATTGAATCCTCTAAGCACCACCCAAATCCCAATCCCTCGCTGTAGAGATGAGCCTCTTCGGCCTCGGAAACAGGTAAAAATCCCATCTTTTTTCTTGGTTTCCTTGATGATGATTTCATATTGGAGTATGAAAGGAATGGTTCCTTTTCTGATTGGTGGGGGTGTCTTGTGATATGTGAGTAGGAATCAGAGGACCTTTCGGCCGAAGAAGAATGCGCCGTCGGGGGATAAGGTTAGGATGTTGGCATTGGTGTATGTTTGATTGAAAAATTCCAAGTTTTCGTGATGTTGGATTTTTGTTGCCTTTTGTTATGGAACTTTGGCAACAAGGTTGGTTCCTGTTGATTGGGATTGGTTCTGTTTTCTTGCGTGGTGTTATTATGTTTTGAGTTTTGATTTTAATCTACTCGTAGTTAAATGTGGACTTTTAATTGACTTCTAAGGTAGCCGAGATGTGATCAATTAAAGATTAGCTTTACGATAACGCTTTAGTACTTTCTGACTTTGAATTGTAAATTATCTATGTTTATACTAAGGGGCGTTTGGATTAAGAATAAGCACGTATAAACCCTTTTTATTTATCCAAACACTTTATTCATAATCTTACGTAACTATCTTTGATGTTCGTATATTTTTTACTTTATCCACTATGCAAACTTATCATATCCTCAATCCACTATGCATTGATGTTCGTATGTCCTCCACCGGCTCGTATGGCTCGGCGGTGTTGAGGGTGTTCTTATTAACATCGTGGCTATCGGCGACGTACACGTGACCTCCACTTATAGCGAATGCGAAAAAGGATCGCATTGCCATATGACATAGCATGATAACGTGGCATGGTTATACACATCAATGCATCCCCATGCGGACCCATTTATATTAATATAATAATATTTTTATTTTTCATTTATATTATTATAAATATAAATATTAGTTTATATTAATTTAATTTAATTTAATTTATATTAATTTATACACATCAATGCTCCACCAACACCATCCCCGACCTCCGTCCACACAGCCTCCACTACCAAAGTCACCATCGCAGCCACCCCTCCACCGGCTATCTCCAAGTCCGGCGAGCTCTTCAGTTTCGGTGAACTCTATCAACATCGGCCATCCAAGCTCCATCGTCCTCAACACCACCATCATCCTCATCTCTCTCACCGATAGCCATATGGCAGCCACCCTCCCAAGCCGGTGAACTTATCACCTCTCCCGACTCGAGCATCAACACCGTCTCCTCTCCTTCTCCATGATCTCCGGCGAGCTCACCCCCAATGTTGGCCACATGTGGTGCCCCCTCTCCCTCCACAAACCCGCCTCCTCTGGTACATCTAACGTCGTGAGATCAGGTTGGCGATGGTGATGCACTTGAGGGCGCCGAAAGGTGACCGTGGGGTCGCCGGCGTGGATTGGGAGTCGTCAGTGGCGCAGGGGATCTCGGGGAAGACCGGAGCAGCGTCGGAATGGAGGAGAGTAGCCGTGGGGAAGACCAAGGAAACGAAATCCGACGAAAATCTCACCAAATCTACCCCTTTTCGGGTGAGCACCACCTCTCCTTCTCCCGGTCTCCTTCCTCCCATCTTCTTCGGCCCCGACGATCCCCCTTCCTCCTCCCACTCCCTCTCCCTCCCCCCTTCTCTCATCGTCTCTCTCTCCTTTAGATCTGACTGCTGGTGAGGTGAGGATGAAGAGAGAGAGAGAGAGGAAACCATCGGGGAGAGAAGAAGAAGAGAGCCAGGTGGGGGTAGGTGGGGTTTTTGCATAAAACCCTCCACAAGACTCCCTTTTACACAAACATCCCTTTAATCATGTGATTAGGAATCCCAGATAAAAGTTATCATAATTCGGGATAAGGTCGTGTTTGGGTGCTATCCCGGAAAACAACTATGGGGATTTTGGGGGGGGGGGGATTATTCTGCTAGTTTTTTTGCTAGCACCTTACCTTCATGACATACCTAAACAAACAAATTGGTTCATGTTTTGAACTTTAGAGTGCCACACATTGAACCTTTTTAACATCGATAGGGATTTGAATACACTTGGTTTCCTGTTGTTCAGAAAGGGTATAACAAATTAGTTTCTCTTTCTTTGTCTACATATATCAATACAACGAAAGTTTGTGGAGTTTATAATATGTATGTTGACGAGAGACATTACTTTGCTATAATTTTACAAAAAACCATCCATATTCACGAGATAATATTGGACAGGGTGCACAGCTGAAAAGACACATCGATGCTACCCTAGGTGGTGGAAACTTGCAGGAAGTTGTTAAGCTACCCCCCGGGGAGGACATTAATGAGTGGCTTGCTGTTAATAGTATGATCCCTGCCTTTCATTGTTGCTAAGCGATTAAACCCTTGTTTCTAATTTATTACAAAGATCTGCTTTCCTTATCATACACATGGTGTTCTGGAGATATAATAGTATGATATCTGTTGTTCATCCAGCTGTGGACTTCTTCAATCAAGTGAATATGTTGTATGGCACTCTAACTGAGTTTTGCACACCAGTCAGCTGCCCAACCATGTCAGCAGGATCAAAGTAAACTTCTATCGGCCACTCGAAAATTCTGAGACAACTTATCGAATAAAAAAGAATGTTCTCTATTTTGGATATGGTACATTAGCTATTCTAGATTATATTCAACAAGTTTGAGTACAGGACTGATCCACATAACATTCAACAGGTACGAGTACAGGTGGGCTGATGGAGTGCAGATAAAGAAGCCTATAGAGGTCTCTGCACCAAAGTATGTAGATTATCTAATGGACTGGATTGAAGTTCAGCTTGATGATGAGTCTATATTCCCACAAAGACTCGGTAGTGCTTGAGATTCCTGATACCTGATACTGTGTGATATACCTTTCCTTATAAGAATGCAGCACTAATTTGCTGATCCTACTGCAGGGTTACCTTTTCCTACAAATTTCCGAGAAGTTGTGAAGACGATTTTCAAGCGTCTCTTTAGAGTATACGCTCACATTTATCATTCGCATTTTCAGAAGATTGTGAGTCTCAAGGAGGAGGCTCATCTAAATACATGCTTCAAGCACTTTACTCTGTTTACATGGGTTTGTACTCCTAACTCAAACATTGCCCTTGAGATTTCTTTGTTCAAATTTCATCGCATTTTGAGTTATTTCCAACTTCTAGAGCTTCTCCTTTTCTTTATCGGTCCTCATTTAGTCATTTCGGTCAGTCGATAACACTCGTAGATGAATATCGGCCCCTAAGTTTGACTGAAACTATTTTGAGATCTTATGGAAAGTTAATAGTTTGTAACCTTCCATGCTGAGTATATAAAAATTGCATTCAAATAGTCCTTAACTTGAGCTGGAGTGTACTGATAGGCTTTTTGTTGCATGGTATGATATTGAAAGCACACCCGACTTAGATGATAAGATACAGATGTAATGATATTTGTGTACTAAGACCTCATTAAATAAATCCTTCAGAACAGCTTTGAGAGCACATAGATGATCAAGTAGACTCTCGATGCTGCTGTTTGGGATTTTTTTTTAATAATTGAAGCAAAGTTAACAACTAAACGTGTCTTGTATACAGCTATTTATGCCAATCTATGTTACAATTGGACCCCTTGTATTCTGAATTTTGTATAGGTCTAAGCCTCCAAGGTGTGAGCTTCTTTAGCAAGGTCAATTGAAGTTAGAAGGACTGAGTGAATCTTGTATCAAATTGGTGATTATTTTCCTAACTTGTGCTTCCTGAACTTACTTGAAAGTATCGAAGTAAGTTCAAGTAGGATGAGGTTCTAGGAGATCCACCGTAGACCTGGTATGTGGTTGCATCATATGACTAAGTATACAGACGATATACTTCCCTCTGTTGCTGCAAGTTATTGTGTAAATTGTTTGGCAATTTTGTTTGGCCGAGTATTTTCAGGTAACAAAGTTTCCTCTCTTTGATTCACTTGTATGCAGGAATTTCGGTTAATCGAAGAGGGGGAACTCGCACCTCTCCGTGATATCGTCGAATCCATCATTCTTGCATAACGAGGAATCATATCCAGGAATCATATCCGTGTTTAAGAGATGGGAATAACGATCCACAGAAAATCTGCTTGTATAACAAGGTTTCGGTTTTGTTGTTTTCCAACTTTTTTTTTTTTGTGGTTTGTTCTCTTTACATAATAATATGTGAGGCATCGTTTCAAAGAATATATGGCTTGTTTTGGAACCTGAAAGTGGCACTTGTTTTGGAAGAGGTTGCATTACCGTAGTTAATCCCAGCTGCCATTCTCTGGAGAGCCATAAGGTCTTTCTCCATTCATGTCATAGGTTATTATTACATACAGGGTTTAAAGAAGTATCTTTAGAGATTTAGAACTTTTCAATTACATGAAGGTAATTCCAACATGAACAGTAGCATATTGACTCTAAAAAAGTAATTCCCATGATGAACTTGAAGTCTCCACCTGCATGTCAATCATTGATATCACATCAAATATCCTCTGCAGAGGAATTATGAATGACATTTCTGAACGAATCAACGCATATACTGGTGTGAGTTTTTTTTTTGTATTGCTAGATTTTCCTGCGGAATCCTCTTCAGATTGGTGTCAGGGAAACCACACAGCAAATAATCAAACTATAAGCTCTTATACTCGACAAAACTGCTTTACAAAAGTGAATTACAAAGGGTTGATTAGTAGATAGAACATAGTACAGATTTCATGTTGGCAAATTAGGAATTAATATTTTGCTTCAATTTATTGCCGTGTATTGAATGGAAGAGTGTCCTACCTGGAAATCGCTTTCCTTTCCACATAGTGTTTGATGCACATTTCCTGCCAAAAGGAAGATCTGAAACTTGCATCCATTGGAACAGAAAGTATCCTCTGCCGAGTCTGATCAAAGTTGTGTGTGTCTCCAGAAAGTGATCAATACTTCCTTTCATTGAGGTAGTGAACAATGAACATAAGAGCTTTGTTGCTGGCCTTGAAATGGCTAGTCTCGGAAAAGCTCTGTACTTGTGAACACAACAGATCTAGGTTGCACATTCTTCTCTTTGCACTTCAGAAGTGACGGCTCGAGGTAGGCTTTATTTTCTGTTTTGATTCGTCTCACATATACAACCTGGCAGAGGATTTGCATAGAAACTCTCTTCCAACTTGGGAAATTCCCCGGGCTCTCTTAAGTATGGAGCTCCAATTCTGTCCTTGTGAAGCTTTTTCACTTTGGAACTGAACTTCTTCCAGGAGATCTTCCCTTCATCAAGCTCATCAACGATTTTAACAAGGTTTAACCTGTAGAAGGAGAAACATATTGAGCTTCAGCAAGTTCTACAACACAATTAATGAAATTATTGTAGAAAAATCTAAAATAAAATTCCATACTAAATTCCAGAAAGATGCAACAGGCTGGCTGGAAGCAAATATATGCGACGTTCGTTTTGAACATTGTTGCTTACTTACATAGTGAAGTCTAAGCCTAGGTGTATGTGGGATCAATCATCTGGTGTGATATTTTACAAAATTATGCAAGCTGATAAAATTGCCGACACCAAGGTAAAAGAAGAACCACGATGAAACTTCCACAGAAATGAGAAGGATTATAAGCTTTTTTATACTTTGAAGAAACCAAATTACTACAGCCAAAAGCACTTGGAATGCGGCACTTGCTAAATTACACTTATTTTGGAGTATATTTCACATGGCGTCAGCCAGTATGAGTGGATGGATTTTGTAAGATACCTAATTATACTAGCACTCTGTAGAAAAAGGTTTGACTAATGTGGACTTAAAATGATAATTTCCCGACGATAACATGGCAACGAAACTACCATAATCACTTCTAACTTATAGTGAAAGCACTGATCATTTGATTACTAGTTTGTTTTCTTATCATTCTTCTACAATGACATAGTGATGGCACATATATCATTACCTATCAGGGTTGATAGTCTTCCTGAAATCCTCGAAGCGTCTATGGCCCTGCACTGCTTTTGCCATGTTGCCGTCATAGGTGTAGAGAAAAACATCACTCTGGAGAGCAACAACATAATCCAATCCTGCAAGCATGTTCTGGTGGTTTCTGAAAGGACGAAGTTCCTCGTCAGTAGATAAGCTTGAATGAGAAAAAATGTTGGGAAAGTCATCCAGCAGATATTGCATGGTGCCATTTCCAAAGGCTTCACCAGCTACCAAGTAGATTCTTGTGCTTGAAGGGAAACCTAATCCTTTAAGGAGAAGGGATGTTTCCCTAGGGGTCAGGGGGCAACCCCCCAGCTTTCGTCTCTCAGATCCATCGATTTCCTTCTCTTTCCAGTGGCTTACCGAATAACGCATTTGACGAAGCTCCTCCCCCTCTTCAGATGTCAAGTTATGACTGCAACCTGTAAATGCTAGCATGTCCTTCTCATACCTGCAAAAAGTCCAAGAAAGATTTTGATTGAAATTTGTATCTATATGAGTCCGCATCTTCTTGTGTGTCAACATCTATGAAGAGCTCACACTAGATTATATGTAAGCCGAAAATGTAGGAATATAAAGATGAAACTGGTAAGAAACCACAATAGTCAAACACTAGATAGCAACAAACATGCACCGTAGCTTTGAGTCTTTGAACAACACAGGGTCTTTGAAAATGTGACGTGCATGATGAGACAAAAAATAGAGAACTATCCTTGTGGCAATGCTTCTTCCTTGATAGCAGCACAATCCATACATTTCGAGGATTGAACTCACTATTGGAACAAGTTTGATAGATTTCTCAACTTATCTTGCCTCGCGAGGAAGAATAGCAAGGAAACTCAAAAATCAAGACCAACCAAGACGTAGAAATTTCTAAACAAAATATGGGTCAGCAAAAGTAATAGCAAATACCACAATTAATTACCAAGCAGAAAGTGCAACGTTCCATTAAATTACAACTGATAACACATAGGCATTGAGTGGCAATGAGGAAAACAAAAAAAATCTTGTTGCTAACAAAGGAGTTCTGACAAGAGCAGAGTGGAGCATATCTGGTATTCCTAGTCAACAGCTTGCTTTTAGTTGAGATGTCATGGAGAGAACATGACGCTATTCGGTCTCATAATCGAGAAGCCCTCGAGGACAAAGTGAAAGCATTTATCTGGGCAAGGGCTTAGAAAAGCAACTTACAGAGCCCAAAGGCTTGTAGAAGATTTTCCTATTTTGGCAAAGAGGCTAAAGGAACTATCAGAAAATCGAAAATGTCATGGAGCTAAAGCAATCTGACAAGTCAGAAAGGAGGCAGCTCCTAGAGATGCCAGGGTCCACCTAAATAGACAGAGGCATGAGAAACTTTACCAAGAAACATTAGGCATCACAGGCCACAAAATGTAAATGCGAGAGAGCTTACCTTAAATGTAGAGCAATATAAGGACTTCCACCTTGACGCATCCTTGAAACTAAGATAGCTCCTAGCTCTTCAATTGGGGCAGAATATCTCAAAGCTCTATAGTTCACATAGCACCTCAATTTCTGGATAGAACTAGGAAGCTCATTATTTGCAAGTCGGGAATCAGTGTGAGTGAAGTACATAACTTTGTGTTTTTTCAATAGTGGGAGGACATCTGTTTTGTAATAATTGGCCTGAATCAGAGAAACAAAATATATCAAACAGAGTTTCAAGGAAAGAAGAAATAACAATAGAACTTTGTCATTTTGAATCAGCAAGAAGTATTAACCTTCGACCATGATATAGGGGTTTTCACAAAACGCTGGGCTTGTGCATAGGCAGCCGGCAATGCTTCAATTATTTGAACATCATCTTTAAGAGCATCTATAAAATGCTTCCAATCAAAAAGGTCCTTGAAGCCACTGTTAGAGAATTCAAAGACTGTCATTGCTACAGGAACATATTGTTTATCTTGTAAAGGGATATAAACTAAGTGAAAACATTGGCAACCTTTCATCAGCCCAGTAAGAAGAATGGTCCAGTGAAGGGAGGACGAGTGTGGCTTTCATGATTTTAGCAACAGCCACCATATCACAGATCTGCATTCTAATATATGGCTAATCAGAATGTTTGTGATTAATGACTTAACAGCATTCTATCCCAATGTATCTACAATAGTCAGACCCCAAATCTCATCTGATTCAGGCCACCATTTGCATTAATGAGAATGTAACCGTTTGTCCTAGCATTCAGTTCTGCAGAAACAAGAAAAGGATCTCAACACACTGAAAACAACTAGGTTGAAGATAGTAGTCCAACAATGTGCATCAAACATACTCTTGCGACGGACAGGATGACCAATGCACTTTGTGAAATTTACACTGTTAGGCTTGGCCCATATACCTGAGTGCTGTACACACAAAAAGTTTGATGTGGAGTCAAGCTAAAAATCTTGAAAAAAGAGTTAAGTTTTATGTGGAGTCAAGCCAAAAATCTCGAAAAAAGAGTTAAGTTATAATGTCTCCAGTGAAGCAAAAGGTGACTTGCCTCAACTTCTCCTTGATGGCTTCCATCCATGGCAGATGACAGAGTCATCAGAGTTCGTTCACCATCACTGCCTTCCAAGTACCCATGATGGTTAGCAGTTCGAACTGTCTCACTGGTGATGGAAGCTCTTGATGGATCCTAGAAACCAAAACGTTAATCTTTATAATAGCATACCTACTTAGCTATGTTGTTCAAACCAGAAGCACTATATGACTGAAACCAAAAGCTAATCTTATGCCACAAAGCAAAAAGACTAAGGAGTGAAGAGAAAAGCGTGATTCAGAAAAGCAAAAGGCAAAAGGCAAATGAGCAGAATAAGAAGAAGACGACTCAATATCATCAAAGAAGTAGTCGAACAAAATAGAATCCGATTCAAAGAGAAACGTAGATGAGCAGGCAAAGCCACCTAGTCATTTGTAGCAATTGTTGCTATTGTGCGAAAATAAAGTTGAGAATAATTTCTCAACGACTAGGCCTGTAACTCCAAGCATCTGAGAACACATATACAATTGCAAGTTTGGCCTATCTACAGTGAAAACCATAAAATCAGCAAACTTTCTTCATTAAACAGGAGTGGTAGCATATAGAAGGCTTCCAGATTGATGTCAATAGACAGGAGTGTAGCATATATACAAATATAATAGCCAGCTATCGATTAGCCTGAATCAAGCCATAAGATCCTAGTTGATCCGTCACAATATACCTTTTAAACTTCACATATCCCGTGTTTAACAAGATATGGGAAATAAACATCGTGCAAAGATTTACAAAGAGGATAGAGTTAGGCATTATTCACAATATTTCAACCCCAAACATTCCAGATGCAGCTTCCTTGGGGCCCCAGTCACATGGCCATCTAACCAATAATACAAGACATTCTGAACAGATGAGCTGAGCTGCCGAGGAATCCAGCTCATATTGGTTCTCTATAATATTCTTTCGTTTTTTTTAGTAGAACTGCTTCCCTATAATCTTAACCAACAACAGATGTGGTCCTGAAGAAAAAATAATGCACAAACATTCCAAATACTACACTACAAACCCACTCCTTTAGATTGGTGCAGAAGAAACTTATACTGCTCATCATGCTGATGCTGTGAAGGATATAAAAAAATACTAGGCATTAGAATATTTTGCTTCAATTCAAGGCCCAAGTCGATCATCCAAAAAAGCACAAACTATCAAGAGAAGATATGCCATTCTAGCTTATGAAGTTAGATCCAATTTTCCCTTTTTTTAGGACCAACAAACATATCATTTCTTCGTGGATAACCAGCCACAAAAGCTGAATTTTTTTCCTCATACCAAAAGAAACCATATGCTTGCTAATCCCGGAATTCCAACCAGTAACACAGTAATTAAGCCAGTGGGAAGAACTAGAACGCCAATTATTAAGACTCACCTCATAGTCCCCAAACCTCTCCACCACCGGCAGCCACACCCACCCACCGGCAAAGATTCTCAAGATCCCCAGCAGCAAACAAGCTCCACAAAATACCAAAAACAAAACGTTCCCAATCTGCTTCTTCTCCTTCAAGACCCCCAGATCGCCCCCTCCCCCAGCTTGTTTCTTGAACAAGCCCTTCCCGAGCAACCGGTGGTGCAGATGGCTCCCTCCGCCGCCGGCGCCGGCGCCGGGTAATTCGATGTCGTGGTTTTCGGAGATTGGGGAAGTGGAGCCGGATCTCGGGGAGTTGATCTGGAGCTCGACGTTATCGGGGTTAGCTGGCCGCTTGAAGGAGAGAGCGCGGCGAGTCATTGAAGAGAAGCGTGGGCTGTGGGAGACCACATCGCGGGGGTCGGAGGACGCGGCGGCGGCACCGGGGTGGTGGTGGTGGTGCGGCTGGAATCCCATGAGAAGCCCAGTGACTGTGAGAGATAAAGAACCCGTAGAAGAGAGCACGGACCTAAGCTTTCTAGGGCTCGTATAGGGTTTGATTTAGGGAGGGCTGGGGAGGAGGGGAGGATTTGAGATCGCCATTAATGAAGATTTTAGAGCTGGTGCTCGGCTGGTTTCTTTATTTGTTTTGCTTTTGGTCGTTTTATTTATGGCAGTTATTTCACACATTTATATAGATAAGAGTCGTTATTAGTTGCTTTTCTAGGAAAAAGAGGAGAGACAAGACTGTTATAGAAAGGGACAGGAGGATTGAGTTAATTCCGATATTGCCACCTGCATATGAAATAGCAAAAAACACCCTAGTTGTTGAGTAATTTGGATACAGGGGCTGCTTCTTGTTGTTTTCTCTTACTAATTAGGACCGCTTTTATTTTTTTTCTTGCATATTAAAACCATTTTTTATATCAAGTGGTCTTAAGTTGTTAAAAGTAACAAAGAGTGGCCATGGATGTATACATCCAAAGTTTCCTCGGTTGTTTATTTTTTGGCTTTGGATTTTTTTTCCCTTTAAGAACCTTTTTTTTTTATGTCTTATACTACATATAAACTCTCCATTTATTGGTATTTAGAATTAGACCCCTCCTCCCGTATCGATTTAAGCTCTATCTGGTGTTTCTTTACCTTATAGTACATTTTCCATTAGCCACGTAGTTTACTACGCAGACGATTGCCTCTCTGTGACCAGAGCAAGCCAGCCATTTGTGACCAGACGATTACCTTGTAGGGGATTTTCTTGATGTTGATGGTCACTGGGATCGTGATCTCTTGGATGCTCTGTTCCATCCTACGCTTGTGGATGGAATTCTATTGCTTGATGTGGAAACAGAGTATAACAGAGGAGGTCCCGACTGGATGTGGCATGCTTCAAGACAAGCCACCATGGACTCGGCTTATGGTTTTCTGGAAGAACATCATCTTCTCAGAGAGGAAGATATGGATCGAAAGGTCTGGTGGGGTATAATGGAAGGTCCATGCGGGGCCTAGGGTCAGACATTTCCTGAAACTGTGTGGTATGGCAAACTCCCAACTCTCTCTGTGTTATGGAATTTATGCCTTACTAGTGATAAGTCCTGTGCATCTTTTATGGAGGCAGAGGAGACATTGGATCATGTTCTTTGCCATTGTACATTTGCTACTGAGGTTTGGGGAGGTGTGTTGCAGGACTCCAGGGTTGTTGTGGATGCTCTAAGTGTTGAATCCTGCTTCAATCTCATGGATATGTCGTCCACGGATGACCGGAAAGTTTTGATTAAATCATCAGTAGCTTATACCTTATGGTGGCTTTGACAGAATCGTTGTTCTAATGTTCATGGGCTGGGGAGTTCATCGGCTAATTTTTCCTAAGCTGCTTCACGTTTGTTACCTGCTACGTCAGTTCTTCATGGAGAGCTACAGGCAGTGAGATCGGGCCTAGTGGAAGCTTTCGAGCCTCGTTACAGGCAGTGAGATTGGGCTAGAGGAAGCTTTCGAGCCTCATTTAGTATAGGATTAATTTTATTTCAATTTAAGAGACTTTATTCTAAATTTTAAGAATAATTTGATTATTTAAAATAAGAAAAAAATAGAGTGAAGAATGAGAATAATTTTGTAATGATTACTTGAAACAAGGGAAATGATGTTTGAGATCAAGAGGTAAAATAAATAGTGGATTCAGAAATATTCTAAAAATATTTCCCCTTAACCTGAGTTAAAGGTTATTCTCACAATTTATTCTAATATCAAACAGGACTTAACGTTAAAATCGTGTTTGGCAACCGGATTTGGCACCCGAATATAGCCTCCACCCTCGTTACAAACCTCGAGCCTACCCTAAATCTACCCCTCCACCCTCGTTGGCCAACATCAGGTGATACCTTGTCGGTGGCCAACGAGGCCTCATTGGCCTCCACCCTTCTTATAATCCGGTCGCCAAACAGGTGCCAAGGTCTTTGATATTATCAAGTTCTCTTAACTTTTATGCTTTCTCTTGGGCTTCCTCTGAATTACGAAGGGGAGATTCGAGTCATGTCTGTGGATACTCTTTTTTGGCACGCGGGTGATCCAGTCAAATGTTCACTATTATCCCTACCACTAGCATCACAACTCCACATTATTGCCACGGCCAAAGTCTGCTGAGTGTGATTCACGGTTTGTAGTGGATTTGATTAATGGGAGGGCACCGTGGTCATCAGAAAATTATGACTGGCTGCAGAGTTTGGAGTTGGATAGACCACAAATATCCAGATTGTTCATATCCCTAGAGAGCTGAACACAGGAGCGGACTGCCTTACAACTGAGTCTCATGTTTTGGGGTCTATAGAGCTGCTCTTTCAGCTCTGGACAGATCACAACTGTCCGATTTGATCAGATCAGATCCCAGCCTGTAAAATTCAATCAGGCTTCAGCCAGGATCAATTTCAGCAATCGAGCTCAGCCAGATCTGATTCAGACTAGTTAGATTCAATCAGGCTCAGTTTCAAACAAATCAAATTACAAGCCACATCAGAGCTTATCTCAACCAGAGTCGAGACCCCTCACGAGAGCGATCCATCCTTGTAACATACATTTACAAATTCCTTGTATTTTATGTATCTTTTGAATCATTTTTAATCATCATTGTGCATGATCAAGCTTCTTTTTAACAACATTATGTCAATTTCCACTTTCCACTGCTTATTCATAGGGGTGAGCAGAACCGAACCGAACCGAATTAGTTCGGTCCATTCGGTTCGGTTTTTTCGATTTTTCGGTTCGGTTTTGACATGTATGAAAAGTTCGGGTTTCGGTTCGGGTTCGGTTCTTTAAAAAAAGTTCGGTTCGGTTCGGGTCAGAATCGAAGTTTTCATACATGTCTTATCCTATGAACCTATGGTCTAAAAAATTCGGTTCGGTTCCAAAAAATTCGATTCAGTTCAGTTCCAAAAAATTTGGTTCCAAAAAGTTCGGTTCGGTTCTCTAAAAACAGAATCGAAAAAAATTCAGTTCTTCGATTCTGGACCGAGAACCGAATGCTCACCTCTACTTATTCGCCCCGGCAAACTCAACTATGCCTGATTACATTGGGCTTAACATATTCTCATAGAAAGTGAAAAATGAATTTTCAAAAATAAAAGTTGAAAAGTGAAAAGTATCAGTTGACTTCTTAAAAAATCCGCATGGAAAGTGAAGAATGAATTTTTGAAAAGTTTTTTTTTTTTTTTGGGCCCCCGCCCCCCCCCCCTCGACACCGCCCCCTCCCGCTGTCCCCCATACCATTTACAATTATACTCTTATCTTGTTTTGTGTTCATTGAGTGTTTTTTTTTCTTTTTCTTTTTTTAGTTTTGTTTAATTCCCCCTACCCTTGTCTGCGAGTTTCTTTTTCTTTTTTTTTTCAATTTTGTTTAATTCTTATTTAGTTTTGTTTTTTGTTATTACCTTTGTTTATTTCTTTAATCAGTTTTTTTATTTATCGGGAAAGGGACCGGGGTTCTTTGGACCCAATCCGACAATTAGACCGGCCACAAAAAGTTTTGGGTATTTAATCCATTTTGAAGAAAAAAAAGTCCAAAATACCCTTTCCAAAACACCTCTTCATATTTCAATTTATTAAAACATCAAATAGTAAAAATTTTAAATTTCAAATCTTAACAATTTTCAAATTTTAAATAGTAAAAAATTCAAAATTCAAATCGTAGTAGTTTAAAATTTCAAATCGTAAAAATTTCAAAATTTAAAATTTAAAATTGTAAAAATATCAAATTTAAAATTTCATTTTGTTTGAATGTTAGGAGTTGTTTTACTCGCTTGTCATTAAAGACTCCTCCAGTTCCAAACCAAGAGCGTCGAGAAATAGCTATTGCAAATGTTGACAATCACTTCGGGCAAGTTTTCTTACATCCTCATTACCATGTAGCACCCATTTCAACGTGGTGGCGGCAACATTTATCGTACGAAGCTAATTATAGGCCGCTCGTTATACGATACATGTTCATTTGTGGTACGAAATAATAGGTACAATACAAAGCGCAACGGGAGCCAAATTTAGAGACAATATTGATTAGTATTTGTATTTTTATATATTTTTGTGTATCTATTTTTTGTGTATTATTACATGTAGTCTTCCCTGAACATGGCTAAATCAATATTGGTTTAGGAGAATTTTCTCAAAACACTATAAACTTTTTAACTGTTATTATTTTTTTATTTTCATATATATATACTTTTTATTTTGATCCATATTTTTATACTTATTTAAAATTTTATAAATAATGACTTCCAAAATATACAACTAAAAAAATAAACAAATCATATAATAAAAAGCTATTTATCTAAAAAGAAAAATAAAACTGATAAAAAAAAGAAATAAAATTGATTAAAAAAATGAATAAAGAAAACTGATTAAACAAAAAACAAAACTACTGAGAAAAAAATAAATAAAATTTTAAAAAATAAACACAAAATTGAGGACAAAGAAGAAGAAACCTCGGGAGGGGAAACGAAGGGGGCGGGGGCATAAGGGGAAAAAAAAGGGGTGTCAGAGGAGGGGCGGTGTCAGAGGGGGTGGGAGAAGCAGCCCTCTTACTTTGCAGTGTTTTTTCATATAGCCTTCAAGCAACTCTAAGAATCTGCACCAAAACCAGCTTTGAAGCAGTCTCAACTTTCCTAACCCGAAATTCCCTTAACCCGAATAGCATATCCCTTTACCAAACGCCACCTTAGTGCATTGGACAACCAAGATAAACTGCAAAATTCACAAATAAGGCGCTTCAGTTGAAAGCTGTAGTGGATGCCGCTGCTTTCGGAACTCTTGAAATGAATCCTTCAAGGAATACAAGAATGACATGCCATCCATAAATTCAAAGCAAACAAAAGGAACAATTCCCTATATTATCCAGATATACACCCAAGAATACCTGGTGACTTCTGCTGAACCCAACTCTTTTCCTACCCAAATCTAGAGGCCAGCACTTGGATTGCCAGCTCCAGCAGCCACAACTCCCATGCCACTGCTCTGGCCTGACGTAGTTTCTGATTCTTCCTGTAATTGGGCTCCTGTTATGGTAGCAACTTTATCTTCATCCATCTCTTTCACAAGCTCATCAATCTTGCGAAACTGATATGGCCATCGTGAGTTATATACAAACTGGCGTAGATCGAATCTGTTGTCTTCAGGTGAGTAGCTCTGCAGATATTCATTGCCACTAAGTTGATAGCTTGGTAGTTCACTAATGAATAATAATAAAAGGATAGAGAAGCACCTCAGCATGATATGAAGGTGTTAAGACAGTCATCTTATGGCGATTGATCGAATAATACTTGAAGAAGTGTTTCACTTTCTCTGCAACCTCTGATGGGGTTAATTTTCCACACCACTTATGGCACAGATTCTGTAGCAAAAGCAGCAGGAAAGAATAAATACTCTGTTCATGAGTTTCTAAAATGAAATTCTAGAAGCAAAACATGGTCAAGACTCAAAGGTTCATCAGGACTCGAGACCACTGAAATTCATGGGCAAGATATTCAGTCGTCCTGAGACAGATTAAGCAGTTTTCTGATCTAGTACAATTGAGCAGAAATTTGACCCGACTTCTTTCCCCTTTTAAAAACTTCCTTGTAACTTGATTCCATAGGTTTTCTGATGAACCTGGTATCCAGAAATTGTATTTATGTTGGTGGGGTTAAAGATGAACTTTTATGCTGATCTGTTTAATACTCCTAGTGACTAAAATAATAAAGGGTACTCCAAGGTGGATTTTACAAGGCTGTATATGTGAAAGGATCCCAACACGGCACTGCTCTGGCCATGCGCGGGCCACTGCATTAGCCTACAATACCATATTGTGTTGGAATCAGGATTTGGCAACTTCAGCCATGTTTTATACATGCAATGAAGGAAGACGCATTCACCAATATAAACATTTAAGGACATAAGTTGAAGTGTCACCAGTTGAGAAAATAACTACGGGAAGGACATGAGAAAATTTGATATCAAGTTAAATAATTCAACACATCAAACTGCAACACAAACAATATTAAGATCTGATTAACCAACCTGAAACATTGACACTGGACCACAGCGGAAAATTTTGCGTAGTCTCCCATAGATTGACAACTCCTCATATGTCATCCCCATATCTACTTCATCTAACTGAAGCAAACACAAATTATGTATTCATAGACATTCTAAAAGATCTAAACACTAATTTTGTTATTTACAAATTCAGAATTAGAAATAAAGCAGGCATTATTTCACAGAAGAAACAAAATCGTGTCACCATTTATATATGTGTTATAAAAGTTCTTGTGCAGCCAAATCACAATTGAATCACATAACGACAGGCATTGGCAACCAAGGGAAACAAAATATATTTGGAGTAAAGTACCTGGTTATAATTAGGGCGTATTGGCTCCAATTCTGCTGTTGGAGGTGCAGCCTCAATTTCTTGCAAAGAAGAGTACCCAAGATGTATTGCAGCCCAGCGTAGAAAAGCCCGAAGGTCCAGCTTACTCACACTCCCAATAGGATTTATGTCTGCTGAGCTGCAGTCATACTGTACAGAGAGTTCAAACCTTAAACCTATTGTTGAGCCTATTTTCCTAAGTGATAGGGGAAAATTGCAAAAACTGATCTTTCAAGCAATATATCAAGATAATGACAGCTGTAATTACACTGCAGAAATCAGCATAAACTAATCTAAGATAAAAAGAAAACACAAATTTCAAGCCTCCACAAAGAATCAATTCAAACACTTAAATGATTCAGCTATACCATCAAGTTTGATTAACTGGTCCAATCCGTCAGATCAATCAGGCCCACCAACATTTAAGTTGACCCACAAGCAAGTCCTGCTTTTTGTGAATTTAAGAACAACAACATGCTAACACTGGGGAAAAAATGACCACTAACTCTTCAGTGAAAATACATCAATAATTACCTTGGTCAAGTAACCACGCAATCCTTCATCAACATTTGAGCTGCCTAGTACAAGAAAAAATCCAGGTTTACTCTGAACCCATGGCATAAGAGATGCTAGCATAAATGCCAAAACCATTCTAACTCGAGCTTGAATGTTCTGTAGCCCTAGATTCTCAGCATTCGATCCTCCATCAACCTGCATACGTTATATTACATTATGTGAGAACCATGTGAGGCCGGACATCACAAATGTTGATGCCAAGTCTATTGGAATATTTAAAAGATCCAAATATAAACAAAGACTCCATCGGGTTTTTCCAGACTATGTATCAGATATAGGCAAAACTAGATAAGCATAATAATAGTTTAGTGATGGCACCATAAAAGTAGAAGAAAATGCTAAACTAATAGTCATAATACAGAAATGATTTATATCAGGCAATTGGATATTGCACAAGCAAGTTCTAAATGTCAAAAGGAATTGACAGAGCCATTTATTATCGATAAATGTGGCATGGTATAGCCCAATGTTTCAGATGTCCAAACATGCTAATATCCTCCTTATTTGATTCTTTTAAGCAGTTTCAGTAACTTGTATATAAACATCTCTAGTACAGATGAAAAGCTCGAATGCACTTGCACCCATCAGGCAATCACACACTCAATGAGTCTCCCAAAAATCTAACGCCAACACCTTGACGATTACATGCTAAAGCTCAAACCAGTGCTCCTTAAATTTCATGGTGATATTAACCAGGACACCCTTTCCTCTGCTCTGACATAGAACTGCAGTTCCAGTATTTGACCGTCCAAGATTCTGGTCTTGCTTGTGTTTTACATGATAAGAGTGCCTTCTTTTAATGTTGGCCTTTACCAAATCTTTCCAACCAATCCTTTTCTAAAACCTGCTCATGCAGCAAGTTCTTGTATTCTCCCCATCCATGCTTTTCATGTTCACTCTTCTGCTGGGCACGCTTTGGATCTTTCAAATTGACTGCCAGTGGGACTCGCTTGTCAGACCTTCCTCTTTTTATTCTGATGTTAGTTTGCTATCTTTCAACTTGTCTATTGAAACATAAAAACATGAACTTTGCTCTAGTTTCAATTCTTTTATAATTTTCTATATAAGTAATGCTGTCCCAACCTCTAATTAGGTCATAAACATCTCATTAACTCATAAAACAAGCAATGTAGACAATGTAAAAGTAGCAGCCCATGTACATGCTTATCCATAGTAATCTCTGGTGTGCAAATAAATAAATCTGATGACTTAACATGAACTTAAGTAGAACCACCTTTTATTAATCACCTTGTAACGAGGGCGCTTTCCAGAAAGCATCTCAAACAAAGAAAGCAATGCAGAAATAACGCTATCTATGCGCACATCCAAGTGCCACGAACCAATCTCATCTGCTAGCTTTTTAGCTCGCGAGTTCGTAGCTTCAGAACTACAATAGGTACCACAAGAAATGGTTAATGACTTAATGTTGTGACGCTCTACCATGCAAACCTACTCAACATCTATGAACTGTGGAAAAACAAATTTATAAGTAGCTAAAGATAATATACATGAAGAAGGAAGAAAATAATAAGCCCTTTATAACTGTTAGGCAGTAGGATCTATTTACTAGAAGAATGAGTATCAACTTGTATATGATTAGTGCAAAAGTTAAAATGGCAAAAAAAGCATATAGCTTTTGAGACTATATAATTTCTGTTTAATCAACTCCCACTATATGATGCCAAATCTAGCATTGTCAGAGATGAATTGCACTTCAATCTAGAGAATAGGCTTAGTCAAACCACCCACAAGTTAAGAAGCAGCAAAAGGTTGAACAATATAGCAAGTCCTCAGATGGAGTACGCTTGCATGCGCATGCACGTGAACGATACCATACAAGCATTTGTGTCCAGGACAAGATGCAACTCCAGGAACGAAAGAAATGCGGAAGATCAATGGACAAAACAAGAAAACTAAATGGAGATCACTTGCCAACAAGCCTCAGGCAAGCGAAATCATATGGCCAATAAAGGTACTTAGGCTTTGTTACTAACCTATTTTCGGTACCCATAAATACAGTATAAAATATACGCTTGGCAAATTCTTTGCTGTCAGTTGGGAGCTCCCCATTCTTGTAGTGGCCAATACGAATTGCATCAGCTTTTACTTGTTCATCTCCATCCTCTATATCTGTCCTATTTGGACATTTACCACGTCAGGAATTGCAATAGAAGATAAAAACATGCAAGTGGTTAATGCTTAAAGGCAATGATAATCCCAAATAAACTTGAATTCCACGAACAATAATGTCATGATTAGCTGTTGAGGTACAAGTACCATATCTATTTACCACTGATTAATAACTACAAGTCTGTGACTAGAAGCATGGAACACGCGTCGACATTTTTGTTTTTAGGAGAGTGAAATACAGAAAAGACCTTGCTTCTTATGGGCGAGAATGTGGCTAAACCTTTAGAAGTGTATAGATTTAGGAGAAGTACTATAAGCAACTTGGTTATCCATCCATCCAAGCTAGATAAGTAACATATAAGGCAGGCAGATAGTACCAAAGAGAAAGAAAAAAATTTGTTCGCGAGTTAATATTAGGCATATGGGTCCACCTTAGGCTTGAGCTCAATGACAATGGATCGTGCTTAAGTCTCAAAAATTCTGAAACTTCTGATATATTCAGCTTCACTTTGGGTTCTACTTTTTCTGGAAATGCTTAAGGGCATGAGAGATGTCTGTTTTTAGTTATATTAATGGACTGAGGTCACACTTTAGGGGAATGGTCCTTCTTGAATGGCTTCTTACCAGTATTTTTCTGAAAAAATTTACAGATGACTACTATATGTTGTGTCAAACTCATCTGAACAAAGATATATACAAGGAACCTTGTTATAGTTTAGATATGACAAGCGAGTTATGGTTAAAAAAATTGGTTATACAGAGAATGAAAGAAGTCATCTATGATGGTAATTATAAGTTTCTCAAGGAAAAAGCAACTAGGATTCGGAAGTCTTAACAGTCCTCGACACAGCATAATTTTTCACACTTAATTGAAAGAAACAATGTGTATACACGAAGACTGTATCATGACCCTATAGGGGCTTGGGGACAAGTGGACGTGTGAAAACCAAGAGCCCCATCAATATTGCTTAAGAAACAGACACAAGGAAATAGTCGAATGACGAAAGTTGGAGTTTGAGCCCCTATTAAACATGATGCTTGCAAGGAGGAAATACCTTTTACAACTAGCTGGCACATGCAACCAACAATAGCTGCCACAGAAGAACTATCTGCACCACCGGAAAGTGGAAGTAAGAAACCGGATGCACCACTTCTTCTTAGATAGTCCCATAGCCAACAAGCAGGCCCAAATGCAATCTCTTCCTCAGGGCAATGATATTTAATCTGCATTCAATAAGTGGTGGGAGAAAGGATCTATGGACTGAACATCATGAGCATACATTGACAATAAATGTTCACGTAGATTAGATACAGCAACGTAAGAGAACCAAAAAGGTTCTGTAGTGACAGTGGTCAGGTCAATATAAACTGCAAAAAGCACCATGAAAAGTACATTCAAAGCAAAAAGGAATACCATGCAGGCATGTACGATATCGTATAATGAGCAACTATTCCTCCCAACGTTTATTGTGCTGGGCGGCACTGTGCATGCAACCTAGCGCATATCCATCGGAAAGATACAATATAAGTTTTAGCGACACAATTTAAGAAAGGTTTCGGGTGAAATCAACCCTAAAACCCTTCCAGTTTTAGTATAGAATTAGAAACCTAGCCCCATAATTCTCAACCCTAGCCTACCCAAAGCCTCCAGCTCCTCTGCCTCATCCTTTCCGTTCCTCTCCTCCAAGGCCACCCCCTCCCATCCTCTCCTCTTTTACTCAAAACTATTCTCGACGCCCTTCTCTCCTTTCCTCCACCCCCCTCTGCCTCTCACCTCCTCTCTGTCTTTTCGTCCCTCTCTCTCCTTCACTGTGTCATCAGCATGAAGGGCGTGTTATGGCCCTATAAACATCGGTCATTCTAATCAGAATGGAAAAGTTATGGAAATTGCCTTCTCTATGGTTAAAGATATATGATCATCTAATAAAAGCTGATTTTATTGATATCTTTTTTTTCCACTCGTAGAATTAAACACAACTTTAACCCAAGAAATTTGACAAGTAAATATGACTTTATTCTACTTTAGCAAATCAAGGTCTTGCAGATTAGAGATAAATAATACTAATAAGAATACCCAAATTAGATTTTTACTCTGCAATGAACTATCAAGGCTGCTATTGACATATGCTTATTCAACGACCCTATTAATAGAGGTGTGAAACTTGGCCTGAAGCAAAATCAAGTTCATTTAGCACTCTGCATCCCATTTCTACTACCAGGATACTTGAATTTTCAGTACCATGATTTTCATCTTCATTCATGGAGCTGAACAAGGTAAGATGATTTGATAATGTCAAAGTAGAAGCTCTTCAAATTTCACTGAAAGAAGTAGTATCTTTTGGGCTCTGTTCTTGGACAGTACAGTGGTTTAGTATTTCTCTTACATGGCACATGATTTGATCAGTCCTATATGTTTTAGATTTCTTACAATTGGATAACTATCATAGCCTCAGAGGCTCAGGTGTATGCTTACTCTGAAGTGCGAAACGGGCCCGTTGGTTAATGGATAATGTTGGTTCCTCCAAGGTACCCTCTTATCCTAGAATTGCAACAAATTTAGTTTTTTCCAAATCTGATAGAAAACACGGATGGCTATATTGGTCAACGGCTTTAACATCGGATAAAACCCAGATTAATATCGCAACTTCCACCTCCGATAAGGTTTACATGGGTTCCTTATCTAGGTTGGTAAATCACCTCCAAGCCCTTCACTAAAGATTATCTTCACATGATTGAACGAAGCCAAACCATCCATGACTGAAGTTGCTCATGATATTATAATGTCACTGATCATGACACATATTAAACGGCTCAGATTTTCTCCGCATTGTTAGGGTTTTTGTTGTGCCATTTGCTTTATATTAAACGGCTCAGATTTTCTCCTCATTGTTAGGGTTTATGTTATGCCATTTGCTTCAATGTGAGTCTCGATTCTGTCTTAATAAACGCTACCAAAAGAATGACAAACTATACATACAGCGATCCATATAACTCTATACAGTGCTATAATCACCTCTTTGACATTCCTCTCCATTATTCAACTGAGCTGATTATATGGATTCATGAATAGTGAATCTATACATCTCCCAAGAAGATAATTTAGTGCCAGCACCTTCATGGAGCACAGTCAAAAAGCAGGAGAGGTCTCCCAACAACAGGAAAATAAGCACAACCAAAAGCTTGAAAACAAAAACAAACCTCCACAGGACAGGTAGGGAACATTTTGAGGTTGAACGAATGGCAAAGTTTGTATGGTGCTTTCACCGAGGAAACCTTCGATCTATTACTTGCTTGCTCTCTGAAACTACTCATGGATCCTCGATAGCTAGAAACCTGCATACCAAGAAAATCAGTGCATAATTCAAGCTGATAAAAAAGCAAAGCGATGCATATCATATTACCCATTCATGTACAATGAGTATCATTAGACTAACAGGGGATGCATATTGACTGAACAGTCACAGGATTATATATGTCAACATATATCTTGTTCATAAAACGTACACGTTATGAATGAATCTTAAAAGTTATATAGGAAGCCTTTTCAGTCTCTGTTTCAGATATGAAAATAGCTACTGCAGTCTGCAACCACATAGGAAACAAGTATAGAACATGCAGCTTACAGCATCTAGATCAACTTGAGCAACCAAAACTTCAACATCCTTCAAAGAGAATTGAGATCCTTGAGCAATTACATCTCCATTAACAGCAATACAGGAACATCCATCTGTTTAGCCATATATCAGCCATGTCGAAGTAATTGTCAACATTTCGGTAACTGATGTAATCATCCGAGAAGTAAGGAAACATAATAAAACCATGGCATGAACTAGTTTTAACTCCGAATAAGGCATCATTCTCTGGGCATTTATTCATTTGCTCACTTCCAAGAGCACCCATGGAAACGCTCCATCAGAACTCGACAGTTAAATAAGTAAACAGAGAAATATGAGAGACATAGACCATTGAAGAGGAATAGAAGACCATTGAAGAAGACACATTTCTTACTTTCTCGAATTTCTAGCAACCATTATGCCTTCCAGGTATAAACTTGTTATAATTCACAGTATAAGACATGATCAGTTTCAGAATGCAAACAGCACCTCCTTTCTCACTTTCTTCCCCTCATCGCATGATATTTAAGATTAAGCACATGGCAAGAAGCTTTTTCCACCAGCCCAAACATAAAGAGAGATGCTAAATGATGAGACCAACTCAAAGGGCACATGTACAGCCCATAAATATATAATTATTATGCCAGCTCATAAAATGTTTTATGCAATGACAAGTCAGAAGCCACTATGATTTAGTAGCAGCAATGGCTATGACGAAGGTTAGTATATCGTTTATCTGCTAGTTCAATAAAAGATCTCCATAAGAGTGCCCTTGGCTTACATATGTGCTCCCACATATGTGGTATATGGAAAAGAAAAACATTTTAGATGTGCTTAAAATTAAGCCTCCTGTTTACATTTGACAGTTGGAGAAGCAAGTATCTAATGTGCCTAAGCACCTCCTAATGCTGAGAAAAGCCAACTGAGGTTGAATAATAGCTCTAATCAAATGCACCTGTGGCGCATCTCCATGCAAAGAATGTTTGTAGAAACTAAGTGACCAACAAAATCATGGAAAATATAACGTATATAATAGTCCATAACAGCAAGTAGCAACCAACAGAAAAAGGTGTAATAAGTCGATACCATAATAAAGGCGACCACCATCACAGCCCTGGTGATTGCTGTACATATAAACACCCCCACAGCAACGGGTCACATTCCTAATGGCGTCAATCCGAAGATTAAGCTTTCGAAGTTGATGGTGACTTCCACTTGCATTCATGAACACCTCAACGCCATTCAATGCAAGTCCAATGCGGGGTGCATCCGCAGTAAAAAGCTCTTCACATGTTTCAGCAGCAACAGCTCTGAGAAAGAAGAATTAAACTTTGAATATCGTAATATCGTGGCAATGTTAAAGGCCAAAACAATCAACAGATAGCATCTAATCCACAGGCACTAGTATCAAGGCAAACATTGACATGTAATTAGGAAACTTTAATTGAGATATTTGATGAAACAGGAAAGGGAAAGAAAAAAAGAATAGTCAAGTAATGAAGGTGGAAGCTAAGAACTTGGACAAATTGGGTTAAAAACAACGATCTGAGAGATATATCAGTAGCGGCTACAAAAATAGGAATATGCTAGGCTGCAAACAATGGTGTAGAAGAAGTTTTCCGTTTACATATGATATACACCTCTTTTAGAATTTCCATACCTGCATACATGTTAGCATGGTAAATTCAAGCAACAGAGCAATAAATCTTCAATCAGAACTTAGAATTAAGAAACAACAATGGGATCTACGTTTGAGATCAACATAAACAATGACCAGCATATTATGGTATGTTATAAAGTATACATAATAATACTCAAAATTAGCCCTTACACATCAAGGAACTCGATATATCCATAACCAAAAGGTGCGGATATTTGTGACAGTGCCTCAGATACATTAGTTGGGAGTTGAAATTCCACAAGCTTGTCTTTATGCATCCAGGCCGAAAACCACCGGAACTCTCTGTAATTTCCATCATTTGCAAGGGACATCTTCGGGCGGATCATAATTATCCTTCTGTTAAAGCAAAAGACCTGGCAGTTGTAGCGCACGCCATCGTAAATTATTGGCATGCCAATACTACATAGCACATTTTCAGTCCAATCACCTGACAAAATATCCTTCAAGCACTCCCATCTACACACAAGTTGCTTAAAATGTGTTAGGAAGACTAAGACATATAATACTCACCACAATAGGAGTAACAAGAAAATCATAACAATTATCATCAAGCCTTGACTTTAAGTACTTGCAATTGGTAGGTCAAGCTATAGCTGAATATTATAAGGCAATGAAACCATATATTTCTGATCATTGCCTTCCAGAAACTAAGTATCAGGCTATGATTTAATCCTGCCATGTCTCTCAAAAAATTAATCAAACAATTGAGATTCATGACCTTGCATACTAATATCCAATGAACTTGCTCACTTTCTACAAAAGACATGAGCGATCAACCAAGCATAAACTACCCTATTATCCCTAATGTTTTATCTAAAGGATGGTGAAAGTTGTTTGTCTAATGAATTGGATAAAAAGAGACTATCTAAAGGAAGCATAAAAGAGCACAGCAATTTACGCATGAGTGACGGTATCCTGCTCCAAGAAGTGATCTTCACAACCATAACCAGTGATCTCAAGCTCCGGTCCAATCCTTATCACGGCTCCCGCTTCTTTAGCCCTAGTAATCGACTCCTTTATATTCCGCAGATTGTTCTCAAAATCCATTGCCCATTGGTTCAAGTTACACGTCGCCACCTTCAACAGCCTCATCCTCGATATCTACAAAACAAAAAAAATCATAAGTTTAACAACAAACATTAAAACAAATATCCTTTAACACAATAATTTCAACAGCAAATGCAGCATCAAGTCCTAAAAAAATTTAGAATCTACAACCAAAAAGTACGTCCAAAATAGAAGCTAACGTCTCCCTTTCTTTTTTTTTGCGGTCAATAACACAGTCCATTCCGTGGAAACAACAACCTTCGTTTAATTCTCAAAAATGCAAGTATGCAACACATCGAACACCAACTTCTTGAACACACATATTAAAATCAAAAGAACCACAAGAGAAGGAGCTAAAGATGTTTTCTTTTCTTCTCATCCAAAAACCAATACGATTTTGCATAGAAGTATCAAAATTTGCAAGGAATTGGCAGCTTAAAACGGCCCAAAGACCGATTGGGAAAGCACCCAAGTGACTGATTCTTCCCAATTCCAAGAATTCAATCATTAAAAAGCGGGGGGGAAGGGATCTCTCAATCGTATAACTGCGAGGGGCAGAGGATTAAACTCATCCATACCTTGATTTCTAGAGATGAGAAACTCTTAGAGGGAGATGGGATGGAACCGCTCAATCCGAATTAGAGACGATACAAATGCCTCGCGAGATTCGGTGAAGTGTTCAGAATTTCTTTAAGACCGTTGGGTGCGGATGTGGATGTTAGCTGCTGCAAGATCCGCTAACGTGACCCGCACCCGATTACTTCCTAATGGGTTTGGATGGTGAATTGGTGATCGTCATCCTGAATCCCGGCAGATTATCGGATCCTTATTTGACCAGAAATGTTGTTGCTTGTTGGCGCCGGCATGTTATTCGGAAGGGACGATTTCTATGCACCACAAAATTTACCTTCAAAACTTATTGTTAATTCAGTGATGGCAAACCCAACATGCAGCAGTGTTTGGTTGGCGTCCACCGAATATGTGTAGTCTAGTGGTCTAGAAGTCTAGTGTTCGATGATCAATCACCAAATTACACATTTTAGTGATTTCCCATCGAACATGTAATATAGTATTTGATGGGCAATCACCGGATCCAATCCAAGCGTGATCGTCTGTCATCGTCCGTAGCTTTAAAGCTCGCCGCAACAACACCTATATTAGTCATGGATTTTTATTTTCAAAATTCATGTCACATGCGAACCACGTGGGTTTATCCAGAGTTTATATCATACTAGTGATAACTGACCCCCTTTGTCGCGCCCTGATCCGTGAAAGCCCAACAGGGCCGGGCGACGCGAACCAGAACCTAACGAACGCGAAAAATATTGGTGAGGTTTCCCTCTAACCTATTGATATCCCTAATAATTCAACACAAGCACCCTCAATTTAAAAAGACATAATTAAAATAGCCTCGAATCACAGATTACAAAATCCAAGTGAATTTAATATACATATCCTCGGAGAGGGGAAGATTCAAATACAACATTAAACACTCACGTAGGAGACTAATTAACATAGGGTTTAAAAACAGTAAAAGATCACCACCTCTCAGACTCCGCCTGGCGCCGCCGCACCGCCGACCAACTGCCAGGTAGGGGCTACCGAAGAGGAGCTAACGCCTGCACCTGCAAAACATAGCCCGGGTAGGAGTGAGCATAAAGCTCAGTAGGGTTCTACACTACGACACACAGAAGGAAGAGGGAAACACAACAGTGTCGCCCTCAAGGAAGACCTGGGTGTATACAGGGGCCCCATAACCCCACCACATGTCCATGAGCCCCACGATCATGGTCTTCCAGCCGAACTGGTCACATGTCAGGTCACACTCAGTAGCAGGAAACAACACTGTTGGCTCACAAGCAGGAAACGGTACTGCATGCGGGAAATGACACCGCTGAGTAGGCAACTCCTCTACTCAAGAGTCAATACAGTGGAACACCGGCTACACCTCAGCATCCGACTCAAGGTCGACACGACCTCTACAATCACCAAGCAACATGTGTACCAATCATTTAAGTCTATCATCAAGTTTGACTGGACACCACAATTCGAACCGGGTCCAAACTACCCAACCCCGGTCCTGGGGCTAAATCCGAGCTTCCAGCCTCGAGACGGCGACCCACAAATCGCCCATGCCCTAACCATGCAACTAATGGACAACAAAGAATGCATGATATGAACATACACAAGTAAAAGGTAAGCATGCAACCATATGATAAGACAGCATACAAGTCCAACTAGATCGCTGCAGCGGTACTACCAACCTCTGCCAGCCAATCCGCAGCGGGTCCGCGACCGTCAACCGCGGACTCCTGCAACAAAAAGCAACCCCAAAAACTCTGATGAACAGTAAAATATAATATCCAAAATCAGGAAACATCCAACAGCTCGATTACCGGGAAAACACTAATCAAAACCGCTAATTAAACTAACTTACCATTACTTGCTGCAACGCAGCCCACCCGTAAGAAATTCATAACAAATCATAGGAAAATCAGACAATTATGAAATCAGTTGGGTCTGATAGTAGATTCAAAGATATACAACTCTTATGTTCATCATAACCCATGAACATGCACGTACCGATCGAAAAACTCGTCGTAAATCGGCTGTTCTTCAAGAACAGCAGAAACCGAAAAATCCGAGATTAAATATGCTTAAATCCTACTAAAATCTCAACCAAAGCTTATGAAACGTATAACATAAATTATACTAAGCAAAAGGCATCCAAAAACACCAAAAAAAAGCAAGATCCAACGACTAGATCAAGAGAACACCCCTAAACTAACTCAAGTAGGCAGAAACCTATCAGAAACGCAATCCTTGGTTGATTCCCAGCTAACCAGTCACCAACCCAGCTTCAAACCACATCAGGGATCTTCCTCACGTCGCCACGGATCCAATGAGCCTTCAAACGCCCAAAACGGTGGCCGGAGGGGGGAGAACGGAGAGGAAGAAGGGGTTGCCGGAAAACAGGGGAAGCAGAGCCGCGAGAAGAAGAAGGAAAAAGGAAGAAGAAGGAGAAAGAGAAGAGGAAGAAGGGGAAGAGGAAAAGACATGAAAGGGGGAGAGGATAAGGATGAGGAGGACGGGGAGGAGAGGAGAGAAAGTCCTCTCTCCCTCTGACAGTGGAGAGCGACGGCCAACGATGGTCGTCCTCTCAAAATTCACCGCCAAGACTTTCTAGCACAGGAAGATCGATCTTCTTCTCAAGAAAGATTGATCTCCTTAGCAAGGAAGATCGATCTTCTTGCCCAGAAACACAAACTTGGGCTAAAACATAAGTCCAAGCTCGGATCTTCCGATCCCAGGTCCACCTAACCATTCTAATCAAACACTAACACAAAACACGGTCAGTGTGTGCACATGCGGGTGTGGAGCAAACCGACAATGCACAATTTACCAAATTTCCCTTGTGGTCTATAACGAGCCGTGGGTCCGACCCAGGAGTAGAGGGACATGTCCTCACACCCTTCAACTCCACTAAGTCTATCCGTCATGTGTCAACACCAAAATATAAAGGCCAAAAAACACTTTGATACCATGTAGTTTTAGGGATTAGCATTTTAATACCCTCATTTTCCAAAATCACATAAAACTATCATATAGTTTCAAAACATGGCAATTTAGTTCGGGTCGTCAAACGTCGTTAGGCTGAGTCACGGCAAACTGGTCACTGTGCTTAATTTTAAATGATTTTCATAAATTTTGACTGATTTTGCTGACGTGGGGAGAGAGAGAGACTTGAGGGAGAGAGAGAGAGCACCCGCCGGAGTCTTCCCTTGCCGGCCAACGACGCCACGAGTACCTCACAGGTAACCTCTGCTTCCTCGAGCTCCCTCCTCCAATTCCCCGACCTCACTCGCTTGCTTCACGATCTCGCTCGCTCCTTGAGCACAGTGCTCCCCGCTGACGACACATCGGCGGCTTCGGACCTGGTGTTGGTCAACGACTGGGCTTGGACGCTAATCAAGGCGGGGTGGGCGGGCATAGGTGCTCGATGAGGCGCTCTTGTGGGACTTCGAGGGACGGCCCAACCCCAAAGGGATCATGGACCAGTTCGTAATGGTCGGCATGCTCTGCGCCCATGTCATGGTCGAGCCGCGCCCGACCATTGCCAATGCGCTCAAGATGCTGGAGGGGTACATCGACCTCCCCGTCATACCGGACTGGCCACTGGTCCACCAGCCGGCTTATGAAGAGAGGAGCACATTCACCAAGAAGGGAGCGTCGACAGGCTGATCGAAGCAATCGGTGAGGAATTCTGTTTTATAGAACAGAGATGCTCTGCTTTATCCATTACATGGTCAGCGTCGGCGTCGACTCCAATGTGTGGTGGTAGCG
>OY986971.1:1114017-1305136 GCA_963920575.1 Narthecium ossifragum | reverse complement strand
ACAATACATTTCCTACATAAGATAGAATATCTATCGGATCAGATGATCTTATGCAAGATGCTCAGAATCCTTTTGAAGAGGATGATCACGAGGCCCAATGGGACCAGTTGGTGGCAGAAAAAAGCAAAAAGGAAAGATGCCATCATCAAAAGCTGTACCAACTACTAGTGGAGCATCCACTAGCTAAAGGAGACAAAAAGAATCTCCTTTTGTAAGTCTTTTTAAATTCTATTTTTTATTTAGAGATATTTTTTAGAAGTAATATCTAAAGGCTGGAACTTTTATAGTTCAGTTTTACCTTCCGATCTCGTCAAACAGATCGGTTGAATTGAGCGCCAGTTAACCTTTAGATATTGATTTCTAATCAATACGTCCCCCTTCCGCCTTCATGGTATCAGAGCCATGTTGTGTGAGTAGTGGAGTAATGTAGATCTAATCATTAGATTGATGTAGCTCTTAGAAAATTTGCTTTATGTAGGTTCTTTTTTTTATAAACTGCAAGTTTAGTTCATAGTTATATAAATATTAATATAAATATATGTATGTATATATATATATATATATATATATATATATATATATATATATATGTGTGTGTGTGTGTGTTTTATATATGTATATGTATTATATACATATATCAACCTTATAAAGAGCAGTTTCGGTTAACATGCTATGACCAATCTTCGAACCCTGGAGTTTGTTAAAATTTTATATTAGCAATAACTAAAAACTGTGACGGGGGATTAGGGGGGTTAGTGGGGAGTTGGAGGTGAGGAAAGATGATGGTTACCCTGCCATATGGCAGGGACAGGACTGGTATATATAGGGAGAGAGGGAGAGAGAGAGAGGGCGGACTATGGAGGAGGATCGAATCACTGCTCTAAAAGATTCACTTTGGACGCAGTCTTATCCGCTAAGCCAATCCCGATTTTCCACGTGTTAATTTTACGTAGGAGTAATTTCCCCTCATCTCGATTTTTAAACCCGTCCTTCTCCGCTTCTTCTAGGAGGGGTCTCTCTCAACCGGATCCCTATAAGTAGCCGTTAGAAACTTTAGAATAATATTGCTGTAGTATTTTAGTGTCCCCCGCCCCATCCGAAGGCGACCGAGCGACCGAGGGAGGGTGGACTCCTTCTCCTCCCCCTCGATCGTCTCCAAGCCACGTTATTTTTTTTAACTCCTCGTATATTTCTCTCCCAATTATTGCTTCAAGATCCAATTCAGGTTTCCGATCTCGGATGGGAATTTCGACACCATAATTTCCTGTCGTTTCTTGGATCGGGATTGACGTAGGATTGGAAATTGTAATTTAGGGGAGAGGAGATGGAGAAGCGCGGGTTATTAAGGCAGTTCTCGATGGATTCGGTGAGGAAAGCCGGCAAGTTGAGCTTCTGGCGGCAGGCGTCGTTCGATCCCCGGCTGGTTGGTGGTGGGATGAAGAGCCGGTTTGTCTTCGGGCGGCAGTCGTCGCTCGATCCTAACCGGCGGAGCCCGACGCCGGCTGGGGATGAGGAAAGGGAGGAGCTCACAGTGCCGGAGAACCTCGATTCGACTATGCAGCTGCTCTTCATGGCGTGCCAGGGGGATGCCAAGGGAGTGGAGGAGCTTTTGAAGGACGGGACCGATGTGAATAGTATTGACCTCGATGGAAGAACGGCGCTTCATATATCAGCGTGCGAGGGACATGTAGAGGTGGTGAAGTTGTTGCTTCGGTGGAAGGCCAATATTAATGCTCGGGACCGGTGGGGGAGCACGGTATGGATATTGCGCGTATCTTGGCTCAGTTTGGATTCGTGTCAAGCTTGGTTTCTTGGCTTAATTGAAAAGTAGGAACTTGCAGTGCTTGATTCTTCTAACAGCTATTATACGCGGAATCAATTTCTTAACTTTGCTTCGAGTAAATTTGATTTTTATGTCCTGCAGGGGATGAAGTGACGTTATAGCCTGATATAATGCTTGACCCGTTTGTCTTTTGTTTCTCCCTATAAGTGCCATCTCTTTGTTCAAGTTGCCTTGTTTAAATTTCAGTTGCATGTCTTGGATGAGAAAATCCGGTCTTTATGACATAGTTGTAGCATATTCCCTTCGGATTTGCAGGCCGCCGTGGATGCAAATTACTATGGGAATGTCGAGGTATTTAATATCTTGAAAGATCGTGGAGCCAAAGTTCCGGTATGCTTTTATGGTTTCCTGCGAATCTCACAGAATAGTGCTTGTGTTCTGTTTGTTAGTGAATCATAATCTTCTTTTATATGCAGAAAACCAGGAGGACTCCTATGACTGTTTCCAATCCTAAAGAAGTTCCGGAGTATGAGTTGAATCCCACGGAGCTTCAGTTTCGCCGTGGCAAGGATTTGTCAAAGGTAAGAATACAGCTTATTATATGTTCATCTGTTCCATTTTGCTTAATGTAATGGAAATTTGATCTTCTAGCGTGAGCAGTAGGCATTACCTACTCTATAAATAAAATTATGTAATATGCGCACATGACATGAGAGATTTTTGCTTCCTATTGCTTTGTATCTTGGAACTCAGATCTCTCACACACACACACGCTCGCCCACGCACGTGCGCCCGCACTCTGTCACCCACTCACATGTGCACGTTGAGATGCTTTTAGACAACTCACTCACCGAAGCACCCTTATGTGACGTAGGGAAGGAGGGAAAATTGTAGTAAGGATGCGCTAATACAAATTCATTTCATCTGAAAGTATCTTTCTTTTAGTTCTGAATTAATAAATGTTGAATTCTCAACTAATGAACCGATGTAAATGTGAAATGCTGATCTGTCATTTTCTTATATCTTCCTGAACTTCATCTTGACTTTGGGAGGTCCGATCTTGCAGCAGGAGCTGCTCGAGTTTCTTATGTTCGTCTTCTAACTGCAGTTATGATTATGCTTCTTCAAAAGCCGTATCTTTGTATAAATCACTTGATTTCTAAGCTAAATTGTCATTTACAGAATACATATCAAGTAGCCAAGTGGAATGGGACAAAGGTTTCTTTGAAGCTACTTGACAAGGAAAATTACTCGGATCCAGAGAGCATGTACTGCCTTAACCTGTCCACTTTCACATTTAATTGTAGTGTACTGTCTGGCTTTTTCTATTGCTAGTGATGGTCCCTGTATGACAAGTAATGCAAAATATCATATTGAACTTTAAGGGCAGTAAGCAAGCAATTTGATGTCTCTCTGTTACCAGATGTCCTTACACTCAACCTGTCTTGTTTTATCTATTGAACCTGAGCCCTGTTTTTGTTTGCACACTAGTACTGTTCCCTTTTGACAAATATACAAAGAAGCATATTGTTAATTTTATGTACATTACCGTCCGTGTTGCTTCCTACTGATCATTGTATTCTTTGGCCATGTCGGTGCAGCAGTTTTAAAGTGAATAGCAATTTGAAACTGCCAAACCATGCCCCACCAATCAGGAGGGAAATTTTCTCCTTACATTCTAAAGTTTTGATTGAAGACCATGCACAATAATCTGCCCTAGAAACAATATTCTCATCCTAGTTGGATTTTTTATGAGTCAAACAAGAAGCAACTTTTTTTTTTGCAAATCTCCTTTTTACCTGCAAGCATGGTAAAATTATGTGACTAAACTAGCTTATGCAGAAGATTAATGTAACTGAACATGGAATATTCGGTATCTCTGGCTCCAGAACTTGGGTTTTGGTTGTAAGTTTGCAACCTGAAACTGTTTTGACTTCTGATTTAGCCTGCAGAAGGCAAGTTATCTCATGGTTTAAGAATATTGCTTTATGGGATGGGATAGATTCATACAAGCGGCTGGTGTTATTTCGGATAAAACATTTGTAATTTGCATGCTTGTGCTGTTTTCTTTTTTTTTTCCCCACTGGTATTATTCTAACCTTTGTCACAATTAAGGAACTAGTATGCTAGCTTCTTGAAGTTTCCCATTGTCTTATGTTCCCATCGTAGCAGTGATTTGCTTCATAGGCCAGTGTTTGTCTGCTATTGATTTGTTAGCAAATAACACTTTACCTTCTAAGCTGCGGGCAACTTGTTCATCGTATATCTTTCGTCCAATTTCAGACATCTACCTGAGTGTTCTTTTTTTTGGATGTCCATTGTCCACTGGCCTGGATTCTTTTGAAGTAGTCAGTTGAGTTTTGCACTTTTCCTGATTGTTTAATTCTCACATTTCCTGGATCTTATTTACAGAAATGCTTTCAAGCATGAGCTGAGTCTGTTGCAGAAGGTGCGGCATCCTAATGTTGTTCAATTTGTTGGAGCAGTCACCCAACATATACCTATGATGATCGTCTCTGAATATCATCCAAAAGTAATTAAACTCAATCTGTCCCTTTGGACTGTCATTTGAGCCAATCTTTGTTACAGTGCAATTTTAAATCTTTTGTTTCCGATATCCTTAGTTTGGCCATCTGCATCTTGATATGTTGAGTTTCCCCTTTCTGGGGTACTTTTAAAATTTGGCTTTTCACACAAATGTCCTTATAATGTAATAATAAGACTATCACTATTCTTCAGAATGCAGTTTGAGATATGCTGCTTATGTATATTAGTCATGACTTATTGGTCTTGCCTTCCTCTGTTGAAACCCAGGGTGATCTAGGGAGCTACCTGCAAAAGAAAGGCCGCTTACAACCACATAAAGTAATAAGATATGCCCTCGACATTGCCAGGCATGTTACCATCTTCGGTGGGAGAACTCTACTTAAACTGCATGTTCTTGCATATCTGAAACTTCCCAGTGTTCCTTGATTTGCAATAGCACAAAACTATAGCTCTCTCATCTTGTTATGAATTGAACAGAAGGGCCTATCAACATGTGTCTATATTTGCCTGATTTGCTTCTTTCTCAATTCCATTTGGTCCTATTTATAAATGAAGTTTGATCTATCACAAACCATTAGTTACTATAGTCCATCCGAGATCCTTGCTGCCTCTGCCGTCCAATATAATCCTTAATATTAGTTTATCTTACTTATTTTTTTCAGCTTACCTACTTTTTTGCTGCTTTGGATTTTCTGAATGTTAGTTACTTTATGCTCGAATGCTTGAAGAATTCTTTGATCATGTTATAAAGCTGAATGATGCCTAAGTTGTGGCTATACGTCAAATTGATGTCCCGATATTGATGGATTTGGCTTTTTTTTTTGACTTATACCTATTATGTAACAAAATTTGCTCTTATTAACATTTTGTCTGTCATTCTATTCAGGGGCATGAATTATCTTCACGAGAGCAAACCTGATGCCATCATTCATTGTGACCTAAAGCCAAAGTAAGAAGACCAAAGCTTAAGTACTTCTGTCTAAAGCAGTTTCAAAATGAGATTATACTCATGGACTCCATTTTTGGGGTACTTAACTATTGAAGTTTTGGTAAGGTGCCAGAAATATTTTGCTGGATGATGGTGGCCAGTTGAAAGTGACTGGATTTGGCTTGATAAGGCTATTGAAATTATCTCCCGACAAAGCCAAACTTGCCCAATCCGCGACTCAAATTGATAGTTCAAGTGAGTAATGGTATTCAATTGAGTTAAATTTGATAATGTAAATTATGTGGAGTTGTAGACCATCTTCCTTAGTGCATCAGACTAGCTACTTGAGCTGACGTATTATACCTTTACTTATATCACTGTACATATGCTACTATACCTGGAGAAGTGGCAAAACATGCATAATGACTATGCCCATGCATTAGAAAAGAGATTATCAAGTGCATATTGTGTTTTTGATGAAAATGTTTTGGTTAACTGTAATTGGTAAGAATTGTATGATGGATGAAGCCCACCAATTTGTCTTTTGAGGGTTTATTCATTCAATGGACCGGATTTTCAAATAGCCATCACTTTTCAATTTAGAGAGCCTCTACCTTATCAAAAGCTTTTAATGAGTATGATGGTGAAAGCTTGATTTATGAGAAACTGGATTTCGTGAAAAAAGTTGCTAATTGTCCATGACTTTCATTTAATGTTCACTATAGCATGGTTTGTGCTATCATAAAGCATGGCGTACAAGTAGTATAAATGGTAAGAAATTACATTTTCTAGTGATCTTCATCATTAAAAGTAGCTCAAATAAAGCACCTAGACATATGTGTATGATACCTATAAGCAGAAGATGAGAAGTGAAGATTAGTTACTTGAGCAGTTTGTTAGCTTGACTAACTAAATTTACTCTGTAGCCAGAATGGTCTCTAACTCATAATGACTCGGTGAAAGCTCAGAGGTCTTTTTGTAAGAAAGTAAGCCTAACCCTCGCTTATGGTGGGCAATGACCTTACAACCACAAAGTCCACGAAAGGATTTGAACCCAAGACCACCTCACCCAGGACGCTCTTGACCAAAGAGTTGCTAACCATCCTTTCATGGACTCATGTGCTCAAAGCTGGAAATGAAAATTGTGATCCTTGTTTCTGTAATCAAACAATGGCCGAACACCAATGTATTGCTCAGCATTCTAGAGCATGATTTGTCTAAAGGCCTTTTGAGGGAAATGAACACCAAAGATTGTCAAACTAGAAAACATTTATATACTCACGGGAGGTAAAAGAAGGTAGAAATGAAAGGAAGAGTTGTAGGGAGGAGGGAAAAAATGCCGAAGTTAGAGGAAAAGAACTAGCATATGAAGGAAAAGTGAACAGATAAGTGGCGACTTGAAGTCGAATATCAGCATGACAGAAAGCCAGAAAGTTAACAGAATCTGGTATGCTTATGGAAATGATGACAAAGCATGTATAATAACTATGCTTGACATCGTATGTAGTATGCAACATGCTTGAGCTAAATATCCGTCGCACTTTCATCCATATGCAACCCAACTGTTACACTAGCAGTTCAGCTTCATGAGCTCTTCTATCCCTTTTGTCCTAATGAGTATTATGGGCTGCTGAGGTATATGCACTGTGCGTATATGCTTAGTTAATTTGTACCTATTAATCTTTTACAATTTATGAATATGTTTATTTATCTATGTTATATATGTGTGTGCTTATGCAATGAAATTTTTTTATATAGATTGAGCATTCCCTAGGCTTTCATATGTCTATTTTTTGGTTACCAATATAGATTTCATACTTCAACTAAGCATTTTGGAGACTAGTCATGTTATTTGATTTATGTACTTGTTAGTGATAATTTTTTGTCTGTCTTCTTGATGCTAGGTTTGTACATGGCACCTGAGGTTTACAAAAACGAAAGCTTCGATAGAAGTGTTGATGTATTCTCTTTTGGTCTCGTGGTTTACGAGGTGTGTAAAACTTGCTTGACTTTGACAGTTAATCTGACATTTCGTTTCTCGGAGTGCATCTTGATAGTATTCCACTAATTAGTCATATCATATAATACCTACTCTTGATGGTGTCTAAACAACACCATAGTGTTGTCATTTAGTCTAGTCTGTGCATTGAAGAAGATACCTAGGCCCGAGATTACACTATATTTGGTTCTTTCTGGTAGAGATTTTTCGCAAAATAAGACCTAAGAATGTTGTTCTTTAAATCTCGCTGCTCAAACTAGTATGAAGACGGATAGATGTCAGTTGCTAAATGTCAGTTGCTAAGCTGCTTTCCCATGCCTCGTCATTTCTGTTTTGAAATACTGGGATGAGGTCTGATGGTTTATGTCTATTACTCGAAAGTTGCATGATATGGTGCAGATTAATTGCTTCCATGGGCCAATTAAACATACTAACTTATTCTTCTCCTTTTTGACTGGGTTCAGATGATTGATGGAGCCCCAGCTTTTCACCCAAAGCCTCCAGAAGATGCTGCTAAATTGATTTGCCTGGAAGGAAAGAGACCATCATTAAAGAATAGATATAAAAGCTACCCTAATGAGCTAAAGGAGTAAGCGTAATTATGTTATCATTTATTATAAGGTTTATTCTGTTTGAACCTGTATGACTTGTTTTGTTTATATTGACAAACTTTTTTAGCAGCGACTAGTCCATATAATTTATAGTTTGATAAGATCTGTTTTAGTGCTTCCGATATATGTGATTTTGAAGTTTGAAACCTACTGCATGAGTATAGCTACATTGTCGTACTGAAATGCGTTAACGTTCCTTTCTTTATTTCTTGCATGTGTCGACGATATTATTTTTGTGATTTCTCGTGTAAGACTTAAGTTGTTCTCATTTATACCGGTATACGGAGATTGGACACGTTTTTGGAACATTTAATTGTTTAATGGTTTGAATTTTTCTTGTTTAAAGTTTTCAAAATCTCTGGTATATGAAGGGGGCTGGTTGTGAAAAAGAATTTGTGCTTTCCCTGAATTCTATCTAGACTATAGCACTTAAAAGCATTCAGTTTTATAGTTCCTACACTCTTTCTCCGCTATCATGATCTCTGGTGTTTTCAAACTTTTCATCAATAGCGGGCAAGGTCTGTTTTAAGCTCACCAAGGATTCTATTTGAATGTACGTTAAAATTCTTTGATGTTGCTTTGTTTCCTGGGCAGTAGAAAACCAGAAGTGTTGTTTTCATCAGGATTTTGACTGAGATCTTTGACAGAAGGATGTGGTGTTTGCTGGTATAAATACCAGCTTTTTATATGAAAACCTCGTACACGGGACGAAACTGATGCTTGGTGCAGATATCAGTATAAAGTGCAGGCATACAAACACACAAGCACGCACCCTTATTCATCTCTATTCTATTTGCTTGCAATAATTGTTTGATGTGTCATGGATCTTGTGGCGACTGATCCTGAAAATTAGAGTATGTTATTAAAGAAAATAATGTGGATGCCTTTGATTCTGAACTATGTATTCATCCTCAATAAGAGATATCACTCTATATTTCTTCTGCTTTGGACTAATTTCTTATCCTATAATCAACCCCTTGATGGAACATAATATTCCTATGCAAATGTTTTTTTTTTTTCAGGCTGGTTGAAGAATGTTGGGATCCAGAGCCTATGGTGAGGCCAACATTTTCAGAGATTATAGTACGACTCGACAAAATTGCTGCAACCTATGCCAAGCAGGCACGATGGATAGACAATTTTAAGCTTCCCTGGTATGCAAAATCATCATATATTGGTTGAAGCCATTAAACCAAATATGTAATGTTGTTCTGAGATTAAAATATAGCGCCTACCTGTGCAGTGAGTATTTAGAAGCAATATTTTCAGGAGTTATGAAAAGGAATTTGAGGCCTTCTACATTTTTCAGAGTTCTTCAACTGGAGCAATAACTTGATGAACAAAAAGCATCTACATATATTGCGCTTATGTTTATTAATTATACTCAACCTTGTGATTGCACCATGCCACCAGCTATCCAGTAATGCAAGTTTAGCGAGCATATAGTATTGTAATAAGTTTATGCTATGTGCGCTGATGAATGATAGAGTTTGATATTATCATAGTTGAAATTGTCCAACTGCTATGAATTGCTAACGTGAATTCCCATTTTACTGCTGACTAGTGACTGACTCACAAAGTTGCCTATTTCCTTGCAAAATGTCGTGGAATATTTCACTGCTGTACTTTTTTTCTTTAGAAGTTTCGTTGCTATGCCTATATATGCTTGGTGCCGTCTCCAATTTCAAATTGGTGGTTTCAATTGGTATCTTAAGCTGTATAGGGTTAAGAGTTTTACTGGACTCATTTGCTGTGTGGCTTTTGCACTTCCCTTGAAATGTGTACAGCGATTACTCTTTTTGGACCTTCCTTAATCAAGCAAATTACTTGATGTCCTAATCTATTCAGAAAGAACTCATCAATTTTTTCCCTTCATTAGATGTTGGTGGATTGACCATTTTATCTTTTGCAGGAAATGATGAGGTCACTAGTTGGTGCCCAAATTTGATGCTCCCTCTCTTGTTGTACCATATGCAAAGGTGCCCAATTTGATGCTCCCTCGTCTTGTTGTACCATATGCAAGAGCTAAAACCTATATTCTTGCACAAGTACTTAAAACAATAAAACATTAGCCTTTATGTAATGGGACTGGAACAGTTCCTCTACCTGTGAGAAGGAAAAATATGTATGAATAAAACCTTTATCCTCTATTTGTGATGATATAAATTGTGGTTTCTTATTTGCCTTGTGAGAAATATTTCTTCTTTTCCTCGGAGAGTCGGAGGTTGGGCAAATCTTCAGCATAAAGCTTAGTGGTGAGCCTGTTCTAATTCATGATATTGAAACCCTATTTCTTCATTACGCAGCATCCAGGTTATTAACATACTTCAAAAGTATTCATCGACTTCTGATTGAACTTGTTCTAAGATGAGTGTTTCATGTTCCCTGTTTGTGTCCATGATGAAAAAACCGTGGATGCTAGTCTTTAGTTAGGTATATTTGACTCAGCTCAAAGCCTGAAAGGGTTGCTGTTTGAATTCGGTGATCCTGTGCTATCATCTGATCCATTTATCAACCAATTGACATGCACCGGTTGCGTGTATTAACTTGGCTTTTGGGACGGCATCGGTTGGCGAGACAGAGATGCGCGCTGTTAGGAGGCTCTATGTCAAGCAGGGAATAATGAGGGAGGTCTTTTGTGTTTGGTACATCATATCTTGTCTTTTTATGTTCGGTAATTCACTATCGATATCGATTATTATGTTAATATGTTTCAAATAGTATAATCAACATACAGTTCACTAGTTTTATGTTAATATACTATACAGTACTCTACTACCAAAGTACAGGGCTCTGGTGTAATATAGAAATTCTTATTTTTTAATGGATGAAAATACGAAATAGGTTTAAAGTCTTGGCTCGGATTTAAGTCGAGTCGGGTCCTGTCCGCTCCAATGCAAACGTGTCACTGTGAGTGGGTTATTCGATCTAACGGTTCAGATTTGATCAAGTACATGGATCATTGTTGATCAATGAAAATTCCTAGTCATTTTGTATTGTTTGGAAATTTATGAATACTTTTGTCGATGATGTGAATAAATATAGAAAAGTTTTGACCTCTGAGAATTTAGTGAGAATGATTCTAGTAAAGCGCAGACATATATCTCTTTGTAAGTCATCTTGCAAGTGATTTGTGTTTTTGTATTTCGCTTACCTGACAAAAGATGATGGGCCAATTTGAGCCCAAAAGACTAACCCGATAGAGCTCTACACGCTTGCTCAGGCCCAACTCGGAATCCATCGAAGGACTGGTCCACAACTAAGCAAAGGTGATAATCGCAGGCACAGCAGTATCAAGAGTACCCACCATAAATTGCATGAAAATGAGAGATAATTGATGACAGATTTATTTATTTATTGATTGATTGATTAATTTATTTTAATGAGATACGCCCAAAGTGTGCATCAACAAAGCTTAAATAAATAACAGAAGATCCACCATTCTAGTTGTGAGGTCTATCATCTACTTGGGCTGGCAAGGGGCCCCATGTTGGTTGGGCCTTCACAGTCATAAAAGAAAGCTTCTAGTGAATCCTATATATTTGTGACAATTCTATCATACCTTTTCACCAGCCCTGTGGGCTCAACTTATCAAAAAGAAAAAAAAAAGAAGAGAAAAAAAGAAACTCTATCCTACCTTAAAAAGTGCTAATACCAAATCCTTTTAAGGACGTAAAATTAGCAACCAAATTTAACGCTGCAACCATGATAATAAAATTAACAACAGTTTTTATTTAATTTTTGTTGCATCTTAAATGAACAAATTTCTTATATATTTTAGCTTAATCATAAATTAGTTTTTTTGGAAGCTTAGGTGGAGAAAATAATAGCTTTTTAGAATTTTTGAGCCAAAGTTGCAACAAATATTTCACATATTTAATATATTTAAAAAGATGAGATTTTACTTCAATAAAACGCTATGGATAATTTGGTCGGAAGGCGAAATCTTTTGACCCCCAACAGTAGGCGGGGCTATTCTGGGAACATAGAAATCCGGAAATCTCCACTTCATTCCCAGAATGGGGCCATTCCGGGAATACGCACCCAACGTTCAAATCTATAAGACCACAAAAGTTCATCCTTTGATCGCATCGAGAGCTGGCAATGGCGGTCTCCACCCTCTCTCTCGTCGTATTCTCTCTCCTCATTTCCTTGGGTTCCGCGGCGGACAGCAAAAGTAATCCCTTTCTCTTCGTATATGCTTCTTTGTGTAGATTCGAATGAGTTTTGAGTACAATGGTAGTCTTTCAAGTGTTTTATTGCTTGGATCTGAGATAAAACGTTCATTTTAGGTCCTCATTTGTTTGGTTTAAGCTGAGATCTTACAATGGTATGCTGCATTGCTTGTCTGTTTTAAGCTGAAGTGATTAGTGGTGTTTGCATTAGGGTTGGTAGTCTTCTCTTGTTTGGATCTGATGAGAAGAGTAGTTTTTGTCTTCTCTTGTTTGGATCTGATGAGAAGATCAGTTTTTGTCTCCAATGTGGTTGGATTTAGCTGAATGGTAATAAGCTAAAGATGTTAGTGATGCGAGAGACTTAAGGTAAATAAGCGTTCTTAATACTCTGATATAGTTAGTATGTTTGGATCTGATGGAGAGATTGATGTGATCCTATGCAACTGCACTATTGAACTTTGAACATCAAAGATAGCACTAAGATCATTGTTGTTTAGACATTAGTTAGGTTTGGTGACCATGAAAGGCAAATATGGACCTCCTAATTTTCTGTAACTGGGAATTGCATTATAAGAGCAGTTTTGTTGGGTGGAGAATTAAAATTCTCAAGCACTTTGGTAGCGACTATTGATGAAAACAGAGTAGGGTAGATCGATCATGAGAGAGCGTGCGGTTTTTGTTTTGTGTACTGATCTGTTGCTCCAATTTTGCTTCAATCTTTCCACTTGGGAATCCCTTATGAAACATCCTAGTTCCTATGGAGCAGGACATAACTACGTGTTGCAAAAACTAGTGGATAGGTGTGAGACAACCTGATAAGAAAATAACTTATGAAAGGCAGAAAAGAAGCCTACATTGAACATTGGTGAATTTTCAGTTTGGGAAATTTACAATGGTCACCATGATCATAACAAAGTCAAAAGGACAGCTCTTCAGCATAAACTAATAAATGCTCCATTTCTCTTTTCTCATTTATCCTCCTCTATAGGAAGATCTCGTTCAAGTTTCTTTTCTCATGCAATCAACTTTGTTGGTTTGCATATCGAGCACCTCAAGAAGGGGAAAACCCTAGGTTCATCATATTCAAATTTTGTAGCACATCCTCTAAATGTGCTGGGACTAGTGATCCTTGATGTTATCACTGTAGTGAGATCTGAAATGCATCATTTCAGAAGATAATGTGCCATTTTTAGAAAATAAGTATCTTATGTGATCAACTCACTTCAGAAAAAAAAACCTCTTTGTCACATCTTCCAATGCTATAAGTGACTCAAGATAGATTGAGGTGTGCAATTTTGATTGTCCATTGTACAGAATAGCAGAGTCATTATGTTCAATTCTGATTGTCCATTTTACAGAATAGCAGCAGATAAGTGATTGAACAATCTGAAAGAGTTCTAAATATGAATGCATGACAAGGTTTTGAGCGCTAAAGAAGATGCATGCTTGTGACACCAGTGTGGAACTTTGGCTTATAGAAAGAACACTTGTTGTTTAGAGGGAAGTAACTAGTGAAGAATCCTACTTAATGGATAAGAGATGAGAGTATCGGACGTCAACAATTGGCTGATTTCTGAATAATGGTTTTAAAAGAATTCGCTGTAGAGAAAACTTTTCAAAACATAGCATTTTGATCAAGTTTTATGCAGTCATTAAGCAGCCCTCATGTGTTTATTGCAGCACTTCAATTGTTTTCAGTTTTTGCATAGATGGCCTGTCCTAAATACTATATTAGATTCTTTTGTTGGAAAACCTATTCTATCAGGCAACTTCTTTGTATGCATCAATCACTTGTGGTATTATTGTGTGCACTCTTGAATATGTCACATCTGTATTCTCTACTTCTAATTTCGAGGCAATGCCTGTGTTCTCTACAAATGTTTATATGGCAGCAAACGCAAGACAGTGCTAATCTATCATCTTTGTGAACTTGCCAAATGGTGCCATATTTGGACTCTTTTCAATATATGAAGCAAGATATGAGCCAAAACCTTTACAAGCTTAAAGGAAATGTTGAAAAAAGGGAATGGTGATGACAACAATAAATGGTTTAAATTTATCCACCTTTTCAAATTATAAATTGGATAGCAAGCTCACCCCATCTGATTTAACTGTTATTCTGCTGAACCACAACAAATTATAATATAGATGCTGTTTAGAGTTGAGACATACAAGATGCTTGTTTGGAGAAACGTACTAAACTTGCATTGATTTGTGTGTCCAAAGTGTTGGAAATACTCCTGGTCTTTTTTCTGGAATGTCTCTAAAGAGTAGAATAATAACACTTAGAGGCGCGTTACTGCGTCGCTTTCCTAAAGACAGTATTTGCCCCCACCAAATGGTATGCAACGGGTTACAGCAGATCTGTCTTCAAGATACAACTAAGTCCGAACTCAAGGTTCTTTCTATCTGCGTTTGCACTAACGAAGATAGACAGAATATCTGCGAAATTTTGAAACAGGAGAACCAAAGACCTCTGTTTTCTGAATCTGCAGTATTTCAGAAAAACAGTGAAAACTACTGTGAAAAATTGAATTCGAGAGAGACTTTTCTGGTATTGTAGTGCTCTATTTATATAACACTAGACACCTCTTTAGAAGAAGCATGCAACTGATCATTTCTGACAGTTGGATCAATCTGTACCGTTCATATCATTCAGTTACACTTAAACCAGAAACAGAACATTTAGTTACACTGAACCGTTGTTTCACTACATTTAACCAGAAACAGAACATTCAGTCACTGAACCAGTGCGTTGTTTCACACACATTTATATTTTGAAAATCTCTAACACAAAGTTCACTGATGTTTATCTCTGTTTCCTTCCTTCAGACAATCCTGCTGATCAGCTTGTGACCATAATCAACACCAACCGGACAGCCCAAAAATCCACTGGCCTTGTTGACAACCCTGGCCTAGGCTGCCTCGCCTTGGAATACATAAAAGCATACCAAGGCCAGTGCAGTGAAGTTGGCAATGATAAGAAGCCACCAGATTCCAGCTTTGCCGACACCTTTGCACCTAACTGCGGTGTCAAGGTTTCCACCCTCACTCCCATCACTGGGAGGTTGCTCGCATGCCAATCCAAGTATGTCAGCCCCGACGAAGCTTTCAATACAATGATTAACGACAACAAGAGCTTGGATATTCTGTATAACAAGAACCACACTGAGGTTGGTGCAGCCGTAAGTGGCAGTGATGGCGGATCCCCCTACTTTTGGTGTGTGCTATTTAGCAGTGGCAAGACGAACAGCAGCTTTGTCTTGGATGGTGGTGTCATCAAGAATGTCCGGCCAGGGTGCTTTAGTGGGAACTCTGATGATTGTAGCAGTGCCAATGAGCTTGGCCGGAGCTTATTATCGCCTGTCGCCGTAGTCTTGATTGCTCTGATTTATGCATTTGGCTTGTAACTGCATCTCTTCTCATGTGTATTGTACGTATGATTCTCGTGTTCTTGAAGCGCCTGATGTTCGAGACAAAGAACTGAGCATTGTAATGACATTATTTAATCCAAGATTTTTTCTTTAAATGATTTCATGGTTATATTCTTCCTTGATTACCTTCTTCTCACTATAACTAATGAGACCCAAAATTTTATCACCGAAATTTGTTATGAGTTATGCTTTTTGTTGCAAATTGTTATGTTCTTTTCATCAGTCTTTTTGGCTGCTGGATTTGATGAGGTTTATGTTATTTACCATCTATACATACTTTTTCGTTATTTTCCCAATTTTGCCAACCATTGGATCAACATCCAACGGTTGAGATTCATCAATGCAGGGATTGCAATGATTGATGAACTGCTTTTTTTTTAGAGAGAATTATCAATAAGTCTTCTAAAAAATACTAATTTATCATTAGGTCTCTAAATTTTTATTGGACCAAAATACCCTTATTATGTATCTACAATTCATACCCCTATCCCCCCTCCCCCTCTCACCTCCCCCTGCCGTCCCACCCTCCCCCCTATTCCCCCCCCCCTCCGTCGCCGATCCCATCGGATCGAGCTCGCCGTCCGTCGTCGATCTCCGGCGCCCCCTTCGCGACCTCCTTCCCCGGTGCCATCCTCTTCTCCGGCGCCCTCGTCGGGATCCTCGACACCCCGGAGCTCCTCGTCCCCCATCTCGCCGTCCCCTTCCCCGGCGCCCCGTCGCGATCTTCAGCATCTCAGAGCTCCTCAATGAGGGACAGAGAGTAGAAGTACATGTGAGTGTATAGGGAAGTGTTGATGCTGGAAAAAGGAGAGTAGTGACTAGACCGTGAGAGCCAGAAGTCTGCTCTCACTTGGGCTCTTCTGTTGCTGCTGCATTGATGCTGTTGAGATGTTGTTAGATGTGCAATGGAGAATGTTAGGAGGAAGGAGAAGAGAACTTGTGAGAAGGCATGTTGTGCATCTTAGGGAGTATGGAATTGAAGATTAGCATAGAAACATAGAGATGTTAAAAGGAGGAAAATTTGGGGAAGTTAGCAGAGGGTTGCTGGAAAGATGGCAAAGGTGTGTGACTTTGAACACTTAGGCCAAGTGGAAAGGTGAGTTGGGAAAGTTGCTTTTAGAAAGAGGAAGCTGAGATAAGTTGACATCTTATGGCGGTGGAGGTGGCAACGGGGTAGGAGGAGATCGTGGGAAGGTTGTGGGAAGAGGTGAGGGGAGATAGAAAAATCAGGAAAAATATGAAAAATGTAGAAAAACATGGTAAAATAATACAAGAGTAACTAATAAAATTGTGGGAACTAACTATCAAAATTATTGAAAGTAACTACCACCAGTATTGTGGAATGTAACTACCAAAATTGTGGAAAATAACTACCAAAATTGTGGAAAGTAACTACCACCAGCATTATGGAAAGTAACTATCAAATTGTGGAAAGTAACTACCACCAACATTGTGGAAAGTAACTATCAAAATTGTAGAAAGTAACTATCACCAGCATTGTAGAAAGTAACTACCACCAGCATTGTGGAAAGTAACTACCAAAATTATGGAAAGTAGCTACCACCAGCATTGTGGAAAGTAACTACCAAATTTGTGGAAAGTAACTACCAAAATTATGGAAAGTAATTACAAAAATTATAAAAAGTAACTACCAAAATTGTGGAAAGTAAGTACCACCAACATTGTGGAAAGTAACTACCAAAATTATGGAAAGTAACTACGACCAGTATTGTGGAAAGTAACTACCACCAACATTGTGGAAAAGTAACTACCAAAATTGAGAAAAGTAACTACCACCGATATCATTGTGAAAAGCAACTACCAACAATATCATTGCGAGAAGTAACTACTAAAATTTATGACAAGATAATACTTCTCAATTAGCACCTCAACTGCTACACTACCTGGCCCAACACTATCAATATTTTTACAATCTCTACTCACTCAGCACATGCATTAATGATCTCTGTCCCTGCTCACAGTGGCTTAATTTATGACAAGACAGTCACATCGATCAGTAATGTAATTATCTTGCCTAATTGCTACAGCAATGCAGATCTCACTATCCAAATCACCTAATTTTGACTCTTCTCCTGTATCATTTCAATTTCAGTGCTCTTACAAACCGTGTCACTGCCCCCGTTGTCACCTTTTTCCCCGGCGCCCCGTGGTCACCTTCCTCCACGACGCCATCCCCGTTGCCACCTCCTTCAACAGTTTTCCGTTTCTTTTCTTTTCTAATTTTGAGGATGAAAAGGGTATTTTCGTCATGATATTAGTAATTAAAGGATTAAATGGGTTAAAAACTTCCATCAAGACTATGGAGGAGGAAAAGTCTCCAAATAAGATTTTTTTTAACACCTCAATGCTTTCTTTTGCCCGCGAGGCAGCAGACATTGGTTCAACGAATTTGCGCGCGAAACGTGTATCTGTGTGTGTCTACATATATTCCCCATCTTCGTAACGGCATAACATTGGGCCTGATGTCCGAAAACCCTACCCATAACCCCTCTCTCGAAAACCCTAATCTCTCTCTCGATGGCGATCGAGAGATCCGATGATGGCGACTCCTCTCCCAAAAACTCCCCTACTCTTCAGCTGTCCACCGCCCCCGGCCCCGCCCGCACCTCCCCCACCCCGGCTTCAGGGCTTCCGGAACCCGACCGTCCACCGTCTACGGCTGCGAGGGTGGCCTCGGTATCTCCCCGGCGCAGCCCCCGCATCGCCGCCCTCTCCGCCGGCCAGCCAGCAGCAGAGATGAAGTCCCCGAGGAAGCGGTCAACTCCTTCTCCGAGCTCCGGTAATCTTGGTTCGCGTAGGGGGATTAGGAGTGTCCGGAGAAATGTTGACCGCGAGGGGGATCTTGAACCCCATCTAGATGGAGGAGGGAAGGGTGGGAGGAGGTCTTGTGATGAGGACAAGGGGAAGGTGCCGGTGGATGATGGGGATGAGATGGGTGTTCAGAAAGAAGAGGTTGTGGACATTGTGAGGGGCGGCAGTGGGAGTAGGAGGGTTAGTCGGGTTGAGAAAGGGAAGGGAAAGTTGGTTGATTTGGGTTCGATGAATCATGAAACGGTTGTGGAAGCCTTCTTGGATGGGGAGCAGTTGGAGAAGAGTTGGGAGGAAATGAACGATGCCCAAATGATATTGGAGAGGGAAATGGCAGTGAATAAGAACAGAGCTCTTCAATTGGGTCCGAGGATTGCTTCTTCAGAGGTTAAAGAGGAGGAAGGTCAAGAAAAGGAGGGTAATGTGGGTGGGGAGAACCCAAAGAAGTATCGAAAGGCAAAGCTGGATGTGGCGAGGGGCTCATCAAGGATCTTGCAGCGAAGGGCTGCCAATAAGAAGGTAGCTCTCAGAGTAGCTAAGGAGTTTGCTTATTTTCATCGCGAAAAGGAGGACGGTGAAGAAGTGGAGGAGGAGGATGAGGACGAAGATTTTGACATCAAAGATGAGATGAAGGAAAAGTGGCCGGGACCATTTTCAGGGATGATCCAGGATCTACAACAGAGTGTGTTACCTCGGATGCCAACAGAATCATTTTCCAAGGGCAGTGAGGAAACTGGTAGTGTCAAGATAAACTGGAAGCCTTTAACGGGTCGGAATCGTGCCAGTTCGGGCAATTCAGCTCCATCCTTGGTGGACTTATGCTTGGCAGTTCTTTGTCAGAATGCAGAGGAAATTGAATCGCTTGAGGGTGTGCCTGATTCAATAAAGACTAAGCTCCTCTCACTATTGTACAGCTCTAGAAAAATAAATTCTTGTATCATCCGCCTTATCCTGGGTGGTACTCCTGTGGAAGTTCGTTTAAGCGACTGTACATGGGCCACAGAAGGAATGCTTGAGGAGCTCCTGTCTGAATGCATCACTGGAAAATTAAAAGTATTCTACTTTCTTATATCTGTGGTTTACTATTCTAGGTTTTACCTATCAGTGTCTTCCCTAATGGTAAACATGGAATTGCACATGGATTATATTTCTGAGAAATCTTTCTTCACTGCTATTCTCAGTGTTCGTCCTTCTAACCATATTTAGCTCATCAATACCGATGATGTTTTTTCTATCATGATTCTACTATAAGCTGGGAATCGCATTCCAGAGTGCACTCGAAATCAAAGACTTTGAAAATTTGTTTCATATGGTGTTGGTTCTTATGTGACTCCTTGCTTAATGGTATCCAGTTGTTTAGCTTCTGATGCTTAGTAATCCATGTCTACAAAGAAGCTGTATTTTTTATTTTCTCACCCTGCTTGTGGTTGGTGAAACCAGGTGTTACAACTTGACCTCTGTGGACGAGGTATGTCAGATAATGTACTGCACAGAATGTTGACCCGTTTTGGAGATAGTCTGCAGTCACTGACTACTGTATCGCTAAAGGCTGCATATCGTCTATCAGAAGATGGACTAAATGCACTTGTTTCTGCTGCCCCTTTCCTGGATTCCATAAATTTGTGCCATTGTTCATTTCTCACATCAACTGGAATCATAAATCTTTGTCATAAGTTGGACCATCAATTGAGAGAGCTGTGCATAGACGAATGCCAAAACATGGATGCTATGTTGATTCTTCCAGCTCTGAAGAAGCTAAAAGTCCTGGAAGTGCTCTCAGTTGGTCGCCTACCTAATGTCTCTGATAAATTTGTCCGCAAACTGTTTTCTGGTTCTCATTCAAACATAAGGAATCTTGGGTTTGCCAATTGTGTGTGAGTTCCTTCTCTCATACCTTAATTCTATCTTAAAAGAGACTCTATTCCTCTCTTTTTTTCTGCAATCAGAAAGTACCTCATTTTGCATAAAGAAGAATTTCATGGTGTTTGCTCTCTGCAAGTTATCTTGATGACTCTGTGTTCTCCCTGAATTTATTTTCTTGGAAAAGTCTGTCCTGTTTTATCTCTATATTAGGTTAATTTTTGATTGGTCTCTACATACATTTAATGCAGGAGATTAACTAGTGCTTCAATTAAAATCATTGGGGAAAACTGTTCGAAGTTACAGGTTCTAGATATCCGAAACGTGCTTCGGCTGACGGATTCTGCAATAATGAACCTTGCCTACGGATGTCGATTTCTTCAGAAACTTAAGCTTTGCCGAACTGGATTCAGGTTTGTTTATATAACATGCAAGGTAGTTTCATTTGGTTTTGACAATATGAGGACAAAAGTGGAAAGCAACTTGTCTCTGCTCCTTCCAGGACAGTTTCATCTTTTCATGAGTTGCTTTGCATCCTGATTGCTCCACATATCTCTTATTCCTTTGGATTCTGATTTTCCTTTGACTCCTATATGTGTTAAGTTTGAATATTTCCACCTAGACACCTCTTTGAGAGTTTGGTTATTGTTTTTCAAGCTTGATTGAGTCCACCGGGACACCTCTTTGAGGATGGTATCTGTTGCACATGCTACCCGATTTTGAAAGGTTGAGGCTGACCAATTTTATGCAATGATCAAAGATGAGTATATCGAACAGGAATCACTAAGAAGGAACTGATCTTAAAGTAGTAAGACCTTTTAAGACTAATTCCTGATGATGTTAATAACCTTATCTTAAGGATTTGGATCCTTGATGAAGGAAAACATTATTAGGAGGAGGTCAATATTTGTATTTATCTTATTGATAAAATGAGTATGTGTTTTCTAAAAAGATCATATTGTCTCTTTATGGTCAATCTCCCTTAAACGACTATGGTCTGAGCAATATTCTATTGGTTTCATCGCGATGTCACTCGGCGTAAATACAAGAACAAACATTAATGGTTTTTCATGGATTTCGGTATGTTATTTAACATATAAGATAGATCAATTTCAGTGTTTGATTCTTGGCATGTTTATTGTTCATTATCTATTGAAAAACTCATGTACCTTTTGTAAGGTCAATAGTTGTCAAATGTATTTTGGTCCCATATTAATCCATGTAAGTTTAAGATTGTGCCTCTTTCTTTTGCATGGTATCTGAGAATATGTCATAGCTGTGAAGAAAATCCTGGCATGACCAATAAATTTTTTCTAAGAATTTGCTGGTGATGCAGGGATTTGCATTTCCTTTTTTTGTCTTTACGGAATGTATCTTCGCATAAGGAGGTTTTGTTACTATTACTTTCGTAAAGATTATGCACCGTCTAAGGAACTTAATGCCATATCTTATTGTGATCTCCAGTGATGAAGCAATTGCTGAATTCGTGGACACGTCTGGTAGTTCATTAACTGAGCTTTCACTCAACAAAGTTGAAAAGGTATGGCCAAGTAATAATTCACCATGGGCTCTATGAAAGATATAGTATTGACTTCCTTGAATTGACTCTTTTCTGCATTACTACTTCATTTAATCTTTTCTCATGGGTCTGTATTACATAAATCCTGATAATTGCGATCAAATGTCTATCTTGCTTACTAGCTATATCTTTATTGTGGATCTCAAATTTATTCCTTTTACCCTTGTATGGATACCATGTTAAGTTTTACTAGCTCTCTTCTATCATTGACATGGATTGATGTTCATATTATTTGACCTCTTTGAATTTATTAAATCTCCTCTTGATCTTAACTACCCTCTACTGCTTCAGTCCTGCTGTATGCTACCCTTTTGGCTTCTACTTTTGGTGGTTACCTAGTTCTAAGCTCGGCATAATTTAGTTACTCCTTGTTTGATCACTTTCTTAGCTAAGCTGACTCCTGTTTCCATACTGTCAAATAGTTGTAGATGGTGGGCATTCTAGTGGGAAAATAGTAAGTGATTTACTTAGGGTGAGGGTGATAAATAGAAGATTCGGGTTTGTGCACAGAGCAAAGTTGTATTTATCGATTTACATTGGGCGCGGTTCGCTTGAACGGAAACAAGATTTTCCTATGTAGATCCACTCTTATGTATGTATATAGGATCCATTGTGTTAGTCATGGTGTGATGTAATGCTTCATGTAGGTTGCAGAAGTGACTGCTTCAGCCATTTCTCGTCGTTGTTCATCAACTTTGCGGAGTCTTGACCTTTCTTTCTGCCGCAACATGACTGATGAAGGGCTGGGACTTATTGTTGATAGCTGCATTAATTTACATCTTCTCAAACTATTTGGATGCACACAGGTAGGATTCTCTAGGCCATTGGTGTCGCGCCAACTTTGATCATCATATTATGCACTCTTACTATAAACTTGTAGATCGAATAATATCTCTACCGCAGGTCACAAACAAATTCCTGAATGGTCACTCAAATTCCTTCGTGAAAGTCATTGGATTGGAGGGCTCGATACTCGGCCAAATGGACATGTCTGATTATATGTAGAGTATTGTTAATGGCCAAGGGAAATAAGATCGAGACCATACTACAATGTCTAGCTTTGTGAGTATATTTAATCTGCTCAGTTAGCAACAACGCACATGTTTCTTCCTATTTCTGAGAAATATTAGACAGTTCTCATTCACATGGTGAAGTTTTGAGTACTCTTGTTTGTTTTTTTAGATTCAGGCTGGTTGTGATAGCCTCCATAGACATAACCAATAAGATTGGGAAATAATAGAATTTGGCCGGCTCTTAAAAACCTTTATGATTGGCAAGTAGTAAAATGTTTATAATGACGCTGGAGATTTGAGTAATGTTATTGTGGGTTCTGGGCTAACTGTCATACCGTCCATATAAGTATATAACCAGGTGCATGGTGATGTAATGGTTTCAGACTGCATTTAGGGTTTTTTGCTGGAAAGCATATTCTATCGGGCAACTTGTTTTGTATGTATAAATAATTTTTTGGTATTTTGCATGCATTCTTGACCTGCAATCTCAAACCTGTATTCTCTGCTGCTAATAAGAGGCAATGCCTTGTTTGTTTACAAATGACTAAGTTTATCTGATGGCAAACACAACACAGTCCTAATTTTTTCTCTTTTCAATAAGTAGCCTAACTTACCAAATTGTGCCATTTATATTGCCAACTAAAATTGAAACCTTTTTAGTATATAATGCAAGAAAGGGGCCAACTTTTACAGCTTGAGCAAAATATGATGACGAAACACCCTTTTGTCTACCTATCAAGTTAAACGGTTAAATTCATCTACTAATCCAATTTTATAATTGAATGGCAAGCTCATCATGTCTGGTTTATCTCGTATTCGGCTAACCACATCAAACTATATAATAGATGTTATTTTGAGGTAAAACGTATAGGATGCTTGTTTAGAGAATTGATAAACTTGCATGGATGAAAAGTTCACAATGTAATTTCTCTTTCCTTTTTCCAGATACTACTGCCGATCAACTTTTGGCCATGATCAACAGCAACCTGACCAATTACAGCTCCACTGCCCTCGTTGACAACCCTATACTAGGCTGCTGGCCAATGCGGACAGGTCAGCTACAATAAAAAGTCCGTCCATGGTGCTTTGGTGGGAACTCTGGTGATTGTAGGGTGCTGGTGACCTTGGCTGGAAATTATTACTACCTGCTGCTGGAATTTTGATTGCTCTAATTGATGCATCTGGCTTGTAACTGCATCTGATTTCTATGCATGTTATATGCTTGAATTTTCTGTTGTTGAAGTTGAAACGCTTGATGTCCAAAAAGATGAATTTTTGAAAGTTTGAAACATTTGTGTTGTTGAAATCCTTGATGTCTTGAACAAAGAATTAGGCATTGTACTTCTTGCCACTTAACTAACAGCTAGCATGAGTTTCTTAGCGTGCTGTCATGTCATGGTAACAATTCTTTGAGTTATTGAAAATTTGGGGACTACATTGTGAAGTACTTCTCAATCAGATTATTTCTAAAATTTGAACGTTAAGGAAGCAACACAAATCAACACATCGCTTCACATTTGACGGTAGATGTAGATGTCTACCGATTGATTGAAGAGGGCATATATGACGTACATGCCCTTACCCATGTACCTCAATCACGATCCATTTTTTATTTGCCAATTTTGTGAAGTATTGCTCAAGCAGGTTATTAATTTACTTTGTTTTAATTAGCTTAAATACTTCATTTCTGTTGTATATTTTACCTGAATACTCTGTTTTTTTCCAAAATATTCCCTTCCCTTAAATTAGGTGGGATTTTACGAACTTATGACTCAGTTCTATTATTCCAGGTGATGCGGGGAATGAGCAATGGCACACATTTTGCCCGGAGTTTCATATCTAGAGATAATTTTCGAGTTTCTGAAAATTCCGCTGATAAATTGTGAAGTATTCTCCAGCCAAACTTTTATCTAAATGATATTCCTGTCAGTAAAGCAAGACAAACTAATTAACACCCAAAAGTTTTATGAAGGAAAGACAAATGATACATGAATTTAGCACTTATGTCAATTAATTACTCAATACTTCTCATCTTAAACTAGTTTAAATACCTCTTATTCTCCTCCGGCGAGCCACCAGACCTCAGTTCAACGTTTGAACTTGCGCGGGAATCGTATGCATATATCCATCCATAAATCCCCTGCCCTTTTGAACGTACACTTGGCGACCTAAACCCCTCTCTCTCAATTCTCTCAATGGCGAGCCAAAGATCGGATCTTGGCGAGACCCCTCCCAAAAACTCCACTCCTCCTCTACAGCCGTCCACCCCCACCGGAACTCAGCACGTGTCTCCATCTCCGGCAACTTATTCTTCTCCGGCGCGTCACCAGTCCTCGTCTCAACTTACAAACTTGCGCGGGAATCGAGTGAATCCATATATATCCCCCGCCGCCTTTTCAACATTTGGCGACACCTCTCCCAAGACCAAGAACCCCACTTCTCCTCCTCTACAGCCGTCCACCCCCGCCGTTAGCCCGCCGCCCCACCTCCCCATCACCACCCCCTCACCTTCTCCTTCCCCGGGGTCATGGCGTACAGTACCCGTCCGTTTGCCATCATTTCTTTACGGGAGAGCGCCGCTTCCGGTACCTCCACAGCGCAGCCTCCCCGCCTACCCGAGGATGCGCCCATCTTCTTCGGCTTTGAGCACCCCCGGCGTCGCCTCAGGTAATTATCTCGGCTTGCATATGGGCTTATCCGGAGGGAGTGGCTCCTCCAAGAAGCGCTTCCGGTCGGGGATTAGCATAAGTAGTGCCCGGAGGAGTGTTGATATCATTGCTGATCTGGATCCTAAACCCCATCAAGATGAGGGGGAGGAGAAGGTGGCGGAGGTGATGGTCACATCGGATGACGATGATGACGGGGCTGAGAAAGAAGCGGTGGCCGCGGAGAAGAACAAGGGTGGCGGCAGCGATGATGATGATGAGGAGGAGGAGGAGGAGGATGGGAAAGAAGCAGCGCTGGTAGCTGCTGGGAGTAGTACTATGAGATTGAGCAAGAAAGAGAAAATATTAGACGTGGGGAGGTTGGTCATTCCAGATTATTGGGGTGTGAGGGATCTTGATCTGCATAAGGAGGACCTCGTGGACGTCAAGGAGTTTGAGAAGATTTGGACGAAATGGGAGATCGAAGGAGAACATGCACGTACTACTCCTCATCAATGATGGGCATGCATGCATCATATATGCATGGCAGCAGTAGCTAGTGAAATCAGAACATATATTGATAGAGAGATTGCTTCTTCAGAATTAACCTCAAGAAAATGCTCTTCAAACCATAAAAAGAAGCCATGAAGATTCAACGTACGGCCATGTGTACAGATAGAAGGCTTCTTGTACAAAAGGCCGGTTACGTACATGAGATCGATCAGCTGGCAAATGTAGTATATTTTCATTGAATTGGTACGTATAACGTACGTGGAAGCTTTATTAATTTCCCTTCTCGATCTTGTTTGGTTTTAGGATTCAGGCTAATTGTGATAGCCTATGCTGATATACATGTATTTTTCTTTTATTCTCTCAGCGTGAAATCCAATCCAAAATCTCTTCAAAAGAAGTTTAGTTTTTAATTTATGCTTGAAACCCAAACAGACAGATAAATAGACAAGCTAGAAGAGACAGACAAAGAGAGAGAGACTCATGGTGGAAAAATGAATTTCCATTATTAATAATAAGAATGAATCATTCGCGACGAGAATGAAAGAAGAGAAGAGCTGAAAACATCAAGAGACAAAGGATCGATCCATCAGTTGGCCGGCTGGCCTACTCAATGTTCATGCCTATCAATGCTGATGCTATCAACGCTGAAGCTATCAACGCTGATGGCTGGCTTCGTCGCCGTCTCCAAAGGAAGCCCCCAGTGGCTGACGCCACAGTTCACATCAGCGACGGCGGGCACCTGGTTTTCGAAGTTCGAGGCGCACCCCGTCACGCAACCGTTGGCGCTTGCATTAATCTCCGTGGAGCAGTCAGTCACGCATGAGCACCAGTCAGCCGCTAAATCGGCCTTGGAGGCGAGCACCAGCATCGCCGAGAGGAGGAGCACCGCCGCGATCTTGCCGGAAGCCATCTCTGCTTCTTGTTTCTCTGAAGCAAAGTGGTCACCCCTCTGAAGTTAGCTAACTCTTTGTTTGCCAAGAATTTGGAGGGGTGAAGAGAAAGGGTGGGGGTGTGGCTGTATTTATAGGGGAGAGAATAGGGAAACGGTTGGAAAGAAGGCTATTTAATTGTAAATGGATATGCTTAAATTGAGAGTTTGAAAGGGTAAAAGCGGAGGATTATCGGTTGGCATTTGTTTTCTTTTTTAGTCTTGTGGATCAGAAATCTAAGAATATACGGATAATTGGATAATTGAGGTTTAGTTCAAGTTAAGAAAATATTTGCTCTGAAATCTGGATACTTTTCTCTTGAGACCTTTACTACTCTGACATTAGATGTAGTTTTTTATTACTAAAATGCCCTTCCAAGATCCCCCTCCTATCTTTCCTTCCCGGTATCGATTCGTCTTCACGAAAGACTCCGGCGCCGCCCACCCCCATCCCGATGGCATCACGACGGGAAAGGAGGAGGTCGGCAGGGAAGGAGGAGGAGATGGAGGGCCGTCGTCGGGGAAAGACGTTATCGGCTAGGTGGTGATGGAGGATCGTGACGGGGTCGTCAGGGAAGGAGGCGGCAGCCACGATGGCGATCAGCGGTGTGAGGTCGCGAGGTCGCGCTCTGGCTAGGAAGGGGAGATCGGGATCCTGAGCTTGGAGATCGTGATCTGGCTTGGAAGGATTCCGAGCTCGGAGGTCGTGAGGTCGCTCAATCGGAGATATGGCTGGGAAGGCGGTGGTCAGAGAGATGGGAAGGCGGTGGTTGGAGATATGGCTAGGAAGGCGAGGTGGGAGTCACGTCGGGTGGATCGGAAGGGAAGGAGGAGGAGGTCGGAAGGAGGAGCTTAGGGCGGCGGAGATAGCCGGGTCACCATTGAGATCCCCGAGCCCCCCCTTCTCTCATCTCAGTCACGGGGTCCCTCAGAGATTTTGGGGACGACGAGCGCAAAGTGGGAAGTGTTGAGAGGAGCGAAAAAAATCCAGATAAAATAAGAAAAATCATTTTAAAAAAAAAGAAGAAGGAAAATGTATAGAAAACTAGAAATGGTTTAAAAAAGAAGGAAAATGAAAATTTTTTTTAAAAAGTAACTCGAAAAAAAAACTGAAAAGTAACTGTCATAAGACACGCTTTGAGATGTGTATTCGCATCAAGATATGTGCTTACATGCATGCATACATTGTGCATTAAGATAGATCGATGTAAGAATTACGGGATCGGAGCTTATTGATCCAATTACTCGACGGGGAGATTGAACGAAAAAAAGAGTAATGGGAAAAAAATAATACTATTTTCAATCAACTTTTACATCTGACAGGATTATTACTATTAACTATAATCAATTAACCCAAAGCTTAAATCAAAATCATGACATCCAATAATGATTAACATAGTCTTGTTGTCAAAGTATAATTGCTGAGAAATCTTTAATCACACTTATTAATTCATGATGTTTACTAACCATATCTGGCTCAGCCAGCGTTTGGTCACAAGATGGGAATGTATGTTAATGGGAATTGGGAAACGAAATGGGAACAACCTTATCGCCTCGTTTGGTTCAGGGATACGGAGTCATTATCCCAGATTAAGCCCAATTTATCCTGATATTACAGTCAAGCACCTTCTAATCTCCACTTTTATTTTCATTTCTATTCTCATTTCTATCCCCACTTTATCCCCATTTTTCAACTAATTATTATTACATTTTTTTCTTTTTTTAACAAATTATATCAACTTTATCTCTACTTTTTCACTTTTCAACCAATCATTATTTCATTATCCCTACTTTTCAACCAATCACATCAACTTTATCCCTACTTTTCAACCAAACATTACTATTTTATCACTATCTTTCAATCAAATGCCACACATATTCCACTACTTATCCCACATACCAATCCATATTCTCTTCAATCCCGGAATTACTTATCTCGCAAGCAAATGACATCTATAAGACGAAAGACTTGTGGGCGTGTGATATGACAATATAATTAAATAGAAATGAAAATAAGGAGCAAATGGAATTTTTGCTTTTAATCCAACACTTGTTAGTATCATGAAATGATTATAATAAAAGAAAACATTTTTTGAAATATGGCGAAACATTGAGCAATCCTGGCAGAAAAGGATTGAAAGTTCCTCTCCTAGAAAAAGGACCCATTCCAATCCCGGCAAAAACAAACCATTCTCATTTCCGTGTTTAATGACTCGATGATCCCTTGTATTTTGTTATTCTTGATCTTGGTATATATATATATAATTCTCTAAATCTTTTATTGAACTACTGGTGTCGAATTGCCTAGCGTCTGATGCAAGTAACCAAACAGCCCTGATATAAACAAATCTAGCCAGACAGATAAATGGACAGACACAAATATAAATAGAAAGAGAGATGCGTGGAGGAAAAAAGGAATTTCCATTATTCATGATTTGAATGAAAGAAGAGAAGAGCCAGCTGAAAATATTGAGGGAGGGATGGAATATAGGCCTTGAAGCTTATGGTCTCTTGGGTTTTGGGCTCATCTTGTGCGATGGATTATCTCCTCTCCATTTGGTGATGCCACAGTATATATCACCAACGGGGGGCGGATATTTTATATCTATGGCTTCTAAGCACCCTCCCACACAACCGTTCGGGCTTGATCCTAGCGCCGCGGCGCACGCATTCATGCATTCACACCAGGAATCCGCTAACTCATCGGCCTTGCCCCTGCCGGCGCAGCCGAGCACCAGCATCGCCGAGAGGAGGAACACCGCCACCATCTTGCCGGAAGCCATCTCTTCTACCTCTTCTTCTTCTTCTTCTTCTTCTTCTTCTTCTTTGAGAAAGAAGCAAAGTGGTTACCCCTCTGAAGTACGTGTCCTTTTGTTTGCTAAGGATTTGGAGGGGTGAGGAGAAATGGTGGGGGTGTGGTTGTATTTATACAACAGAATAGGGAAATGGCCAGGCTAGCTATTTAATTTAAGTGTGTGGATATGCATGAAATGAGGGGTTGAAACTTGAAAGGGTACATGGAGGACTAGAGATTGGCACTTCTTTTTTTAAGACCATGTTGGCAAGGAACCCCGGTAAGGATAGATCTTTATCTCTTCTTGGCTGTGGGATATGCTATCCCGAGTATAGAGAGAATAAAGATTAATATGTTAGGATAAGTAGTGGGATAGAGTTATTAGAGATGTGGTGTTTAGTTGAAAAGTAAGGGATAGGGATTGGTAGTAACCAATTCCGTAACCAAAGAGGGTCTTTGAGTTTTATCGTTCAAGGTTCACATATGTGACAGAGTGGTTATTAGTAGTTAGTAGTGTATTCTAATTAGGGTTCCTAGTCAACAGGACTAAAAAAGAACAAGCGCCAATCCCTCAATTTAAGCATATCCACACGGCTAGCCATTTCCCTATTCTCTTCTATACATAGAGCCACACCCAGCCCCACACTTGCTCTTCATCCCTCCAAATCCTTAGCAAATAACAAGCTACACGTAACTCAGAGGGGTTAACCACTTCAGAAGAAGAAGAAGAAAAAGAAGAAGAAGAAGAGGAGGAAGAAGAAGAAATCGATGGCTTTCGGCAATTTGATGGCGGTGCTCCTCCTCTCGGCGATGCTGGTGCTCGGCTCCGTCGGCATGGCGAAAGCCGATTTAGGGGATGAGTGGTGTATATGCGAAAATCACACTGTGGACTCATGTGTTCGAGTGAATACAAGCTCCGATCACAACATTCGAAGCAAATTTAGTACGGCATATCTCATAAGAGCAACTCCGATTTGAGTGAACGACGCAAGTCTTAATCATTCATGAGATGTGCGCTTAGGCAAGTCTCTCAATACGGAAGGACACAAATCTTAATTATTTACCCTGATTTAGAGGGCAAATGTCATGCATTTTCAACAAATTTGAGGGCTTATGTATTGGACACCATGACCAATCATTTACCCCCACCGGGTGATTGCTGATCACTTGAGCTACTAAAAAGGGCTGTTACTACATTAGAGAACTTACTGAGCTATATATATATGATCAGCAGTATCAGCAATTGCGCTTTCACAACAAGAACGTGCTAACCATTAACGGCCATCGAGTAATCAATTTAAGCTTTTAAGTTGAGTGGTTAATTAAAATTAAAGATTATTTATGTATGTGTCCTTAAAAACTTGTTAAATTATATATATACCCCTACATTCTCTTATATTACATATATATGCCACTGAAAACTATACCCCTGAAAACATAAAATAAAAATCCAAATTAAACCGCTCGGTCCTCACACCATTAAAAAGTCTTATAAATGACCATTTTGTCATTTATTCATGTTTATTAAAATTTAACTCACAAGGGTATGATAAGGGCAAAGTGGTCATTTTATAAGGCATTTGTAACAGTGTGAGGACTGAGGGCTATGGTTCGGATTTTGTTGATGTTTGCAGGAGTATATATGTAATATGAGAGAATATAGGGGTATATATGTAATTTTTAACAAATTTTCAGGGTCACATATGTAAATAACACTATAATTAATAATAACCATTCTCCATGTCTAAAGTTGATGGAAAATACCTTAATAATGCCTCATGAGCTTATTGAATATATATGTATATCTAAGTTTCTCTTTGCATACGTGCCATTCAGTTAGTATCCATGTGAAACAGAGTTTATATATACTCCCATTGATATGAATTGGAATGCAGGATGTTTACATGAGTTATTGAATCAATGCTTCACCCTATACTCTTCATGATTTAACTGCTATATCTCTGTTTTTTTTTTGGTTAGATGAGCCCGGGGGGATGGGTTACAAAAGAAAATAACTTGCTATATATATATATATATATATATATATATATATATATATATATATATATATATATATATATATACTAGTACTCACATGTGCCCCTGGCACAGTTTTTAGTTATTGTTAATATAAAATTTTAACAAACTCCATGTAGTTTATCTGGTTAGACGGATGTGTTGACCTGTAGGTGGTCCAGGGTTCGAAGGTTGATCATAGCTTTCTGTTCACTGCCACCATAAAACATAGCCAATAAAATATTATAAGTCTAACTTAGGGTATATAAAATAAATATAAGTCTTTGCATATTGCATAAGATAATATTAATAGAACTTAGGTTGATATGAATTAATGCAGATTTATATAAAGCAAACTTAGATAATATATATAAAAAAACTTAGGGGATATGAATTAATGCATATTAACCGTTATTAACCCTTATAAGGTTGATATCTCTTTCAATTTGAAATCTATGTGGAGAATACAGAGTTACTTGTTTGATCCAAGGAAGGATCTGTACTTATATATTGATTTAGGCCACTTATTTCTTCCCCCATATATTATATATATACCCAGTTGTTCTTCTTCAATCTCACTCTAAATAATCAGATCAATACATCCCATATATCTTTATTGTTTGTAAATATTCAACCATCAAGAGAAGCATCTCACTAAAACCTAAAACACCATCAGGAGATGCATATATATATATACATGCATTCATCCATGACAAGGATTCAATACAACAACAGAAGAGCTGAAGAGGGCATGTATAACATATTAACATATATGGAGGAGATCATCGGAGAAGCCATATGGCATATCCTCCCTGCAGGCTATCTAGTCCTAATTCTAGGGGACCTGCACCTTCTTACCCTTCCAGGCGGCGATGCCGCACAACGGATCGTCGCCCGGAAACTGGTAAAAGTTCTCGAAGCAAGCATCAAAGCACCCTTGAGCAGAGCTCAGTCGTTCCCCGGCGCAATCATTCATGCACGCGCACCAAGCATCCTTACAGTACGAAGAAGAATCCTGGGCCACGGCCATGTCGCCGGGGCTGAGAATGAGCATAAGGCAGAGGAATGCCGCCGCCGCCGCCGCCTTCTTTGTGAAAGGCATCTCTCTTCCTCCCTTCTTTGAATTCCTTCTCCTGAAGTGATCGGTTGTGTTTATAGGAGAGTTAGAGAGAGAGAGAGAGAGTGAGTCTTGCATGCATGGTCACAATTAAAGGCTGTTTTATGGCAGCCATTGTGGATGTGCATAAAATGAGGAGTTGAAATGGTCAGTAAAGAGGGTCAAGAGATTGATGGATGTAACAAAGTACGCAACTTGGTCAGAAAATACTTTCATTCTAGAGTTTTAGAAAATCAATAAATTTCTTTCATTTTTTCTTTTTTTTTAGTTAAGCACGATAGGGGGAGAGTACCGGCTGGGGTGAGAGAAGATACCAACCTTTAAACCCGAATCCTTCACACGACATCCAAGTTGTACCAGACAAGCTAAAAGAGGTCGGTGAAAAACAATAAATTTCATTCTAGCTTTCCTTCCGTTGGATCTGATTGGCCACGAATCTTACATAAACAATAGAGTTCACTTAGGAAATTTGATCCCTAAATAAGTTCGGCCCAACTCAACAAGAGCCAAACCAACTGAGCCCGAGTTCGTTTATACTCGTTTCTCACATCAACACATTAACTATAATTTTCAAGCCAATCAGAAACTATGCATTTCCAGCTCAAATTGGGTTTTATTTGACTCAGACTCATGACCTATAATTTCAAATCAAGGATGAGCAGCAGTGAGCTAACTTACGTTCGATTAAGGATCCAGATTCAACCAAGCCTGATAACCTCAGCAGTTCAATCCTCCCAATTAAATTAAAGAACCAGTCAAATGAGCCAACTCAATGGCTACTTCCCCTCCACCCATCCCGCCACCTTTTTCAAAAACCCGTTGAACCCATTCAAAATGCCGTTGAACACCCTGACTTCCTTCCCGCCATCTCCGCTGTCTCTCTCTCTCTGTTATACCTAAAACAGTATCACCTGCTCCTCCGCTGTATTAAAACAGAACCAATTAAGAGACGAATCAGAGACTCGTTGATAGAAAAGACTTTTGGCATTCTTCCAAGAGAATTCGAACAATGCCGAGCAAGCTCCGCCGCGCCATCGGCGCCGTCAAGGACCAGACGAGCATCGGCCTCGCCAAGGTCGCCACCAGGCCGACCTCCGCCCTCCACGTAGCCATCCTCAAGGCGACGTCCCATGACGAGGTCCCCGCGGAGGACCGCCACGTCGCCGAAGTCCTCCTAATGGTGTCTTCCTCCCAGGTGGCAGCTTCCTCCGCCGTCCACGCCATTTCCCGCCGGATCGCTCGCACGCGGGACTGGGTCATCGCCCTCAAGTCCCTCTCCCTCGCCTTCCACGCCCTCCGGGACGGCGGCCCCTACTTCTCCCTTGAGGCCCTCGCTGCCGCTCGTCGGCCGGCCGGCCGCCGCCTCCTCGACCTCTCTGATTTCTCCACCTTCAGCGCCTCCTGGGACTTCACCGCCTTCGTCCGCACCTTCGCCCTCTACGTCGAAACCCGGCTAGAGTGCTACGTCCTCGGCAAGCTCAACCTCCGCCACCGCCATTGCCAGTCCCATGTCGCCAACATGAAGCCGGCATCGGTCCTAGACCGCATCGGATACTGGCAGGGCCTCATCGGCCGAGCCATCGGCACGCGGCCGACCGGACCTGCGAGAACCAACCGGCTAGTACAGTTCTCCCTTTACCCCGTCTTGCGCGAAAGCTTTGATCTTTACCAGGACATCACCGACGGCCTCTCCCTCTTGCTCGACAATTTCTTCCATTTGAGCCCATTGGGGCGGCGAGATACATCCCGGGCATGCGCCACGGCCGCGAAGCAGTTCAAGGAGCTGGAATTATTCTACGACGTCTGCCAGAAGATCGGAGTCGGGAGGTCGTCGGAGTACCCAACTGTGCAAAAGATCTCGACATGCCTGATAGAGACATTGGAAGAGGTCATCAAGGATCAACGGAGCTCTACGGCGCCTTCGCCCTCATTGAACTGCAGAAGCTCTCCTCTTAGTCTGCTCCTCGCCGAGCCAATGAACCATTTGGACGGCCGGTCATCGAAGCCGACGGAGCAATGGGGACCGGATATCCTCAAAAGGAGACCCAATTCTTCGAGGAGCAATGAACAAGACAATGGCAGATTTTCCGAGCTAGTTTTGTTTGAAGAAAAATCTCAAGCTTCTCAGGCAGCATCTGATTTAGATGATTGGGAGCTCGAGTTGATGGAAAGCGTAAGCAGTTCATCGATCAAAGAGGCAGAGCTATCTTCTCCTGAGGATCTTAAACTCTCTCATAGTTACAGCAATCCATTCCTCGAGGATTTTTTCGAGCAGAGCTTAATAGCTATGCCAAATTCAGCAGTGCCAGCGCCTCCGCCTACCTTCCAAGCTAAAAAATCAGATGACGAGATAGCATCCGAGGCGGAGTCAGACCCATTCTCATCATCATTTCAAATCTCTTCGACCGCCATTGTGGTATCGGATCCACAGCAGATGATGCTTCGCGAGAAGCAATTATGGATGGAGAACCAGAGCAAGATCATTGCCAAGAACATGACACCATGAATTTTTTCTTGAAACTTCACTTGTTAATGTAGGCTTCACCATTTTCAGAAGAAAAAAAGAAACTTTTTGGCCTCATTTGTTCACAAAATTATTTTCCACTGTTACTGGTCTTGCATCTATGTTTCTGCTATTAGGATTTAGCTGAGTTTATTTCCACAAAAATTATTCTCCAACTCTGTTTAACGTTCATCCGAAAAATCGTAAGAGATCCTGTTCTTCCCATTACAAGTTGATGCTTTCTTCTTTTTAGTACACCCTTTAAGACTTTGTAACTCACAGGCATCTGATTCCTGCAAACACTAACAATGGTACCTCCTTTAGACCATAAGCATTATTCTTTTCACACCATGCATTTGAAACTTCAAAGTGAAGCCTAAAATACAATCTGACTATAAAATCCTCTCTTGTTGAAAAATAACATTACGAATCTTGCATTTTGATACATATGATCTGTCTACAGAAACTGTTAAAATTACATTTCTTCATAAACAAAAGTGAGGATGGCATAGGAATTACACATCTTCTAAAGAAGTATATATGATGTCTAATGGCACAATTTGCCAACAAGATGAAAGGTTGAGCAGCATAGCTGAAGCATTGGGGAAGCTTCATGAGGAGTAGCCAGAACACCATTCGCCTTGCAGCCATTGTTCTTCTGGTTCTAGCTGTCATATCGCCGCTGTATATAGGTCGGGAACCGCCGGAGGACCCAGAAGAAGAATCCGGGAACAGCGTCTTCACCTCGTGGCTGCTGCCACTGCTGCTCTTGATGCTGATCATGGCTATCAACTTGACTTGCTCTGTGGACAGGAGGTTCACAAGGCTGGATCCATACTGGATACATAGAGTTGGGGGGTCTTCATGTGGCATTGCTGCTACTCTCTTGGTGCTTGGTCTTGTTTTGAGATGCAAGGCTTCTTTCATCTACTGACTCTCTGTTCCTCTCGATGTCGAGTTAAGATGTTGAAGAGCTTTTTCTCTTTTCTCCAAATGTAAACTTATTGAGTGTCTTCAAATCTACTTGTACTTGCAATACTTTGACGCGGGGCTTGAAGCCCTAATATTTTGTGTGAGAAACTAGTAGCTTGCTTGTTTCAAGCACTCATCTACTGGGAAACAAGGAACACTTCCAAGAAGAAGATGATGATTGTGATTGAAGCTACCACTATCTGCCATTTACTAATCACTTAAGCCAATGACACGATGTATACTGCTCTTTACTAGAAATGACTCAGGCACAGAATTTCTATTATTTAGCACCGTTGCTCTGTCATAGAAGATCTTTGGCTGTTAAATGCAAGATTTCAGAAATCCAGTAAGTTGACGGAGATGTTAGATCTTCCGACTATGCTTGAGGATGCGCAAACCTCTACTGTACTTAAATGATAAGAATTTCTTGATTGGATTTTGATCTCTATAGATTGAAATTGATTTTTAGTTCATAAAAAAAATTTCTTTATAACTGCCATTCACAATAAAATCATGGGTCAAAGCAACTTGCTTAAAATTGGCTCTTCTGGTGCTGGAATTATGTGATTCTTCATAGGTTAAGTCGATCTCACTTGATATGGCTTCTTTATTATTCTGAAGCAAAATCAGAAATCATGGAACAGGAATTAGCAGTTGTACTAGGTAATCAACTTTTAGCTCTAAAACAAAAAAGCTTTCCAACTTTGTAGCTCGTGTCTAAACCTCTCGAAATCAACAGACTTTGAGTAAAGCCTTGAATTTCAAAGCTGTTGATGTAAGATGAAGAATCTCACGATAAGGATGGTTGGACTAAAACATCTGTTGCAGAGTAACAAGAAGGACTACAATACAAACTAGCACTTGTTATATGTTCAATGGAGTCCGATAAAAGCAATGGGGGCTTCATATATTTTCCATGAAGTTTTTAGTTCATATATTATGATGCGTTCGTGTACTCATTAGTGATTTATGATGTTATACCCTTCAAAACTGGTTGAATTGGAAATAAGGCCTGGAACGAGGTTTCAATCTTTTCATTCCATCTCCCTCACAGTTATTAAAGTTTTTCAATCAAAAGAAAAATACCAACAGAATTAGGGTTTGATCTCCTGTTGATTTAGCATAGGAGCACATAATGTTCCTATTAGCAGAAATGCTGAGCCCCTACTTTCACCTTCAATCCCCATATTTTTGGAATCTTAACCAGGTACATTGCACATCATGCATGATGATGGTGATATTCATTAAGCAGTTAAATTGACACATATCACAGAACAAGTAGCCCTAAAGCCACCGATACCAATGTCAGACAACTCATGAAAATTGCAAACTCAGAGGGAAGGGGAGAATACAGACATGAAGTCTGCGTATAATCAAGCATCATATCGATGAAATGTCCAAACATAAGTTCCATTATTTTTAAAGACAATGATGACTGAACTATTATTTCAAGAGAAGCTTTTCAGAATATAATTCAAAGACAATGCAATCTTCCATGTCCATCTGTTATGCAGATTTAAGTTATTAGCCAAAATGATCTCTCATAGTTTTGTATACACACCAACAAAGTACAGCTTCAAACTCAATAAAAGTTTACAGTAATCACATAAAAAAGGACAGAAATACAAATCCAACACTAAATCCCACTGTTTCCACACCTATCGTTGATCACTTATCATAAATACACCAGCTAAGCATTTACAAGTACCTATCTCGAATAAGTAGGCATTCTCCGTGGTTTAGTAAGAATTGGAAGTACATTCTCAACCAGAACATACAAAAGGAAGGGCTTGAACATTGGCAAAAGCTTGAGAACCCTACCTTCTGATGATAAATATCATCCTCCAATCATCTCGTTCTCCTTCATTACCCTCCACAAGTACCTCCCGCTGGTCATGTCCACAAACCCCCAGAACCCATCTCCAATCACCTGTTCATAATGAAACCTAATTAGCTAAGATCCCATCAAAAGCAATAATTGAAGGAACTCCATCGCATATCATTAGCCCTATAATCCCCACGCTGGGGAGGAGGTTCTTACAATGCGAAAAAGAACCAGATAACGATCCCTTGTAAACCCATCAAGATCAACTATTTCAGCAACTTCCCAAAAGATATCATTATTTTTCCATGAAGAAGAGGTCCCAATCGCCGAAAATTGGCATCAAATTCAATCTTTCCAATATATTCTGCGACTAATTCTACAATCCCCGAAGAAACCCCGATTACCATACACTAATAGAGCCAACCCTCTCAAGAAATTCTAACAAATACACAAATCGAGCCAAAAGATCTAAAGAACTCACCTTTCTGACATGAAGACCCCGCCCCTTCTTGGAGCCAACGGCAGATCTCTCGCTCTCCTTGAGATCATCCTCCACGAGGGACGGTGCAGGCGATCGAATCGACCTCCAGGCGAAGTAACCCGCGAGGGTCGCGGACAGGAACACTAGGATTAGGCGCAACGGGCACATCCTCTACAGCTCCCTCCGGTCACCGGGCGACACGGCTCCCGTCAACGCCGGTAGGATGGACGACACCTCTTCCCACCACAATCTTTTCCTACCAAACCGCGACGAAGAGAGAGGAACAACCGGCAGAGGATGTCTATTGCAGTTTAGATAGGAAACAGAGCCTATAGTAGGGTGTCCAACCGGTCCGGCCCGGCCCAGGTAAACCGGGGCGGGCCGAGTTGGAGGCAATACCTGATTCAACTCTTGTAATCGTCCCGATCGGCTCAAACCAGTTCCAGGCCCAATAAGTCTTCCACCCGGTTCGGCTCAGGTATGACCTTGCCTGTTCGAAGGCCGGGCTGAACTGAACCGGGCGGCCCAGTTAGACACCCCCAACATCCCCCTATGCTTTCGCCCTCCCACGAAAGATGGCCTCCTCCTCGGCCATTTGAGCAAAGAAGAGACCTTGGGGGGCGATGGAGACATTAGATTGGACATCGACGAGGCCAAAGGCGGCAGTGCTGAGGAGGCCGCGGGCGTTAGAGGATTGGGCGGCGGGGTCCGCGACTGCGGCGGAGAGCTTTCGACCGAGATCGACAAGGGACGCCTTAAGATCAGAGCACCAACTACGGAGATCGACTTCCAAATTGGAGAGTGGCCCCATCGTCGGGATCTGCTCGGCGAGGAAGCAAAGCAACACTGGACTTAGGCTCCCTCCAATCCACTCCGACGACGACGAAACCCCCAATTCAAGCTATGGTTGCTCCCCACCCAGCTCTCCTGGCCCATCCCCTTCGTCTCCCCCCTCTCCCCCTCCCTTCGCATCACCTCCCCCCGTCCCCTATTGCTACGCTCGCCTCCTCCGCTCCAAGTGCCACCGCCCTCTCCTCCCACCTGTGGCCTCCTCCCTCAACTTCCCCTGCGACTCCCCCCTGCTAACCCTCGCCATCTCTGTTGCTGACCCCTTCGCCTCGCTCCGCGACGGCGTGGACGAGCCCTACTCCCTCTCTGTCTCCTCCAACCTCGCCCGTCTCACCGCCGCGACGTTGTGGGGCGTCATCCTTCTTTAGACCTTCTTTAAAACCCGGATTGGGTTTTTGACAAAGGGGCCCTGGTTCGCCCTGAACCTGGATCAGCCCGGTCCAGCATGGCCAACACCTAGGCCGGACCCGTACCGGGTCAAGCCATTTGGGCTTTTTAGACACCCTTAGCCGATAGTTAATTAGTTAATTAGTTATATGTGATTACTTATGTATATATTGGAGGTTAATAAGTTGTTATCGTTAACAACTTTGCTATTATTACAGTTATCCCTTAATTATATAATTTGAAACCCAATTTATAATTAATTTTGGAAATATTATTAGGCCGGTTAATGACACAATCAATAGTGCAAATACATGCTAAAGATGATTAGCGCATTAATAGTAAATCACATAGGCTCCAATAAGTTAGACCACCTGGGCTTTTATAACTAAAAGGCCCAATTTAGAATACTTGTACACTTGTATGACACACCAAAGGGCCTCTCTTATATTCTTCTTTGGGCCTAAAAGAGGGCCCAACTTTTCACTCAACATTGAGTCTTTATAATAGGAAGCAAATTAAGATAAATCAACAAAAAAATATACTACATCAGCTTCCTTTAGTCTTCCCATGGAAGAGCTACCGTGCTCCCCTACATATGGCGGAGCACTGTTCATCTCCCTAAGCTTTTTTTAATATGAAAATATTTGAGATAGTCTCTTATTAAAAGTACGAATTCAATTTATTCCATCCATTATATGTCTTTTAAAATAGGAATTGCAATTGGTTCTAGTAAAATTTCCAGCTCGACACCATACTTGTACCACCAATCATAGATCTATGTTGGTATGTCCTTATGAAAACCTTAGAACATAGTTTAATAAATCATGTATACTTCAAATTCTCGTTTTCACATAAGAAGGAGAAATAGAATGCATCTTTATAATCCCAATAATTAAAATTATAGATTTCCTTTTCAAAGAGTGGCATGTGAGTATTGAAACCCCATTCTTTACGTGTCAAAATATTTTTGATGGTGCACTTACTATAAATTTGTGGTTTTTCTCACATCAGAGTTTTTGTAAAAGTGTTCAAAATGAATTTCTTTTTATGATAAAAGAGATTTCATGAATTTTCTCGCATTGACTGCAGCTCAAGATGTAAAAGTGTTCAAGATGATCCACGTATGTGTTATACCTTTCTTGCTAGAATTTTTTGGATTGGTTTATGCAGGTCTTGAGAAGAATCTTGAAGCCCTTTACGTTGAGCATCACACATATCCTAGGCACTTTGGCTTATCATTCACGTGTGTTATACCTTTCTTGCTAGAAATTTTTGGATTGGTTTAAACAAGATCCAATGATCCACCTTATTAACTACTGCTGACGATTAGGATTCATATGTAAATAGATATAAACCGTTAGATATGACTCAAACATATCCAAGCCATTGGTATGATGGTATGAGGGATATAATAATATCAGGCAAACTAAACCATGTTTTGATGTCATGTTAACTCCGATTTGTTTGGTATGGGGTTAAGGTGGGGATAACCCCACTTTATCCCCCCTTAACCCCACTTTTTACCTAAACATCAAAGTTATGATTATGGGATTACCACTATTCCACCTATCCCATTCCTCTCTACTTTTTCTTATTTCCATTCCTTAACTTCACTTTTTCTAATCCTATTCCTCATTAACCCCACTTTTCCCTTAACCTCATATCCAAACAAATGCCTTGTTTTTTTTCCCTTTTACATGAAAGAAAACAAATGCCTTGTTTTTCATTCCAAAAATAACTTATTCCACATGCAATGGTCAACCAAAAGTGTGGATTGATAGAATCCTTGCATGGCCGTGCCATAGACAAGAATAACGTCGCATCCATGTGTAACCACCTCCAACTGTTTACGAACGTAGTAGCCATGCACATTGTAGTGTTCACCTTTACAAATACAACCCTCATGCAAAACCCTCTCTCACCCAACCCCCCCAACTAATTATAAATACAACCAAGGACTACTTCAGGGGGAAGAGAGCTAGAAGAAGAGATGGCTTCCGGCAAGGCGATGGCGGCGGTGCTGCTCCTCTCCGCAATGCTGGTGCTGACCGCCGTCGAGGGACAGACTGACGGGGGCCAGGCAGAGTGGTGCATGTGCATGAACGACTGCAAGGCCGATGATAGCGAACACTTTACCAGAGAGCAGTGCTTCCTGGGTTGCCAGAGTGCACTTGGCGATGCATGGGATCCGAAGAATCCCTACTGTGGGTATCTATCCAAGAAGGCCGGGGTCTCATACAAGAAGGAGAACGGCGTGTACTGAAAGATGATCGGCGGCGAGAGCAGTGAATAAAACGGCCGGGCGGAGATCCAGTCACCGCCCGCCAATAAGGAACCATCTTAGAAACTCATGTAGGAACTAAGTTTTCACTTGCATTCTCTCATGATAGAGAATGTTAGCAGCGTCTCTCAACCACAAATAAGTTCTGCATAAGATCACAGAAAGAATATGCTGTTCAAATATATGCATCTAGTTATATCATTAATGACTTGTCCTTGTCTACTGCTCTCAAGTTAATTAATGTTTGAACAAAATCCGGGAGCACAGAAAAAAGCAAGTTCCTATGAAACAGTCGCCCTCGAATCTACTATTAAGTAGATTGGCCTAAGCCATTTGCTTCGTCGAGACGATCGACGCAATGCCTTGAAGCAAGTGAGTCATGGAGCATAGTCGAAACAAACCGGCACGTCGCGCGCTGCTTTGCAGCAGTGGATCCATTGAATCCAATGCAGCTGGTTAGGCATGAGTAACCCCACCATTCCTCTATGAAGAATTCGAGATGCAGTGCATGAAGCCCTCTTTTAATCCTAGGTAAAAATCCGGGGCAAGCCTGGATTTGATCTGGTCTACTCATGCTTTGGCGCCTTCTGTAGATAGAGGAGAGTTGGTATAAGGTTGAGTCTAAAAAAATTCTCTCATGAGTATTTGCTTAATTAATAATATTGATGAGCTTCTTCTCTTCTCTTCTAGACATCGTTCAGGCCTTTAATTGCAGCAATCGATGTTTGTGTTCCGCGATGGTTGATCCTGTTCATGGGGTTGGCATTGCTTTCGGCTTAGCAAAGCCTGGAAATGATGACAGTTTGTGGCTGCTTGATCTCTTCGGTTATCAAATTAAATCTATTTACTTAATTTGTTATTCAACATTAATTCTGTTATTTCTTACATTGAATCGATGTATAAAGCAGTGGATCAACTGGGATTTTGAAACGAGCATTTTTTTGTACGTGGCATTAAATTATTTGGGATGTGTATCTATTATATAAGATTCAGTGCATCCTATCATACGAATAATGATGTTCGATCTAAGTTAAGCTCGGATATATCAGACGATCGAAATGAAGCCACATAAAAAAGAGTGTAATGGAGTGTGGTGGTTAACAAGTGATTAGGACTGAGAGAAATAAAAGAATATGAGAGTGGTGGTTATCCGTGTCATGTGGCCGACATGTGGCCATCTAGTGAATATATATTAACAAGGTATAATTGGAATGGTAGTTGGATTTTCATGTATTCAAGCACAAAATTGCTTTAAAACTCCATGATTCAACGTACGTTGGAGACATTATTAGGTGGCAATTATGAATCTAATGGATTAGATGAATGCTGAATTTGTAGAATGAGCTGAACAATGATTTGACAAATATGCATATTCTGATATTTAGTTGGTTTGTGTGAAATGAAGTTGAGTATGTTGATTTTGGTATTTTGTTAAATGATAAAAATGTCTGTCTATAAACAACTTTGAATATACACATTTATCCTTCATTTTATTTATTTGAATATGTTGTTAGCCAGTGAAAATTGATCACGATCAATTCCAAAAATTAGTTAATATAATAGAATATTTGTAGAAGTGTGAACATAATTTCAATTTTTGATGAGATAATTGAGACAAACGTACACGCATTTTTTTTGCCGCACATGGCCCACAAAAAATCCAAGGATACACGGACAAAGATTAACCCTTTTTCTACTCGTGCTTTGACTTCTTTAATTTTCGTAAGTCAAACTCATTTGACTCGCTGTTAGTCCACGCGTTATGTCAACTTCACCGGACCTGGCCGCCAACATCTCCATCAATGAACACCCCCAATCACCCGTAGCCACGTAGCCAGACCTGACGTGGTTGGAATAACCAAGATCTTGGGGGGTATGTGTGATATTCCAAAAAATATATTTTTGTAATATCGAAATTTTGTAGAGTTACAACATGTGCAATTAGAAAAAAAAGAAGAAGAATTAAATGCTGATCATATATATGATACCAAATTTAGACGCAGAGCATCAGTTCCTTTGTTCGTGGAGATACACAACAATTATTTCATACATAGCTTCATTATTCCACGGTTTCATATGACAGACCACAAAACATGCAATACAGAACTGAACGTACTGAGCTCTCGTCTCTCCATACATATAGAACTGAAAGGAAACACAAAACCATAGCAGGATCGAAGCACATCTGGACGGACTCTACAAATTAATAGTAAAATAAACATCATATATATTTATATGCGGTATCTGTGTGGAAGAGAGAGCGAGTATATATACTGATGATCTAGATGAATATGAGTTCGATTTGCCTCATAAAAAGGGTTTTCTCGTACCATCATACTAAAGATTCAAATCTTTTAAAAATCTCAGCTAAAGATGTGGGTTTTGTTGATTATTATGTAGTGGCGATGTCTGATTCTTTGGATGAGATTCAAAAGGATCTTGACCATTAATATGATGATACAAGGAAAGCTTTTTATGATATATCTGGTGATCGGGATATTGACATGTGATGAATGGTTATGCATAAGTGGCTATCGGATGATTAAGAGAGAGAAGGGAGAAGTAGAGGGTGGTGATTACACTGATGACCACCTAATATATATATATAATATCTTGCTCAAAGACCAAGCTGGAGATAGATGCCCAAAGTGTAGGTGACGACGGTGGCGCTGACGACGACCCACATCAAGATGCGAAAGCCGGCGGAACCCCAGCAAGCACGCATCCCACCCGCGGTCGCCAAATAGCAGGAGACGGAGACCACCACCAGCAGGAAAGTTAGCGAGCCCATGGCAATATAGAAGATGTACAGTGGCCCGTGTCTGTACGATGTCGACGGAGCCACCGGTGTGGATAATTTGGTGACCACGGGGACAGCCAGTAGAACCACGAGAGCGATGACGGACTTGGGTATCCCGAGTCCGCCGCCGCCTGATGGCTGATTCCCTGCCGCATCAGCTGGAGCCACCGGTGTGAATAATTTGGTGACCACGGAGACAGCCAATAGAACCACGCGAGCGTTGACGGACTTGGGTATCCCGAGTTCGCCGCCGCCTGATGGCCGATTCCCAGCCACATCAGCTGGAGGCACCGGTGGTTTCTTCTCCGGGACATCGACCGGGCCGTTGGAATTAACAAGAATGACAACTTCTGCATCGGTTTGATGGTTGGCCATTGGTAACAAATCCTACAGATTGGACGAGGAGAAGGATAGTGCAATACGCATAGCCTTATATAGGAGCCAGGAGTGGACTTAATTGGGGGATATACCTGGAATATTCTTCTGTCGCTTCCGTCTGTTCTGGTAAGCAAAGTCGGCGCTGCTACACTCGAACTATAGACTGTTCTTTTTTTTTCTTTTTTTTTTCTTTTTTATTCTTGACCCAGAACCTTACTAACGACTTTAATAGATAGGAGCCAGGAGTGGACTTAACTGGGGGATATACCTGGAATATTCTTCTGTCGTTTCGACTGTTATGGTAAGCAAAGTCGGCGCTGCAACATTCGAACTACGAAATTTTTGTCATATGATATCCCCGAGGTTTCATTTGGGCAATCTGATACTCATATGATGTTTTTTTGCAATCTCATACCCACCGGTCAATAAAGTTCCAGTTTTACCCTCGCCTGCCAAAGCATTAAATGCGTACGGCGGTGTCAGCCCATGAGAAGACTTTCGAGCATTAAATGCGTGTTTGTTAACTACGCGTAGAAATTCACGCGCGTAGTTAACAAACACGCATTTTATGCTCGAAAGTCTTCTCATGGGCTGACACCGCCGTATGCATTTAATACTTTGGCAGGCGAGGGTAAAACTGGAACTTTACTGGCCGGTGGGTATGAGATTGTAAAAAAACATCACATGGGTATCAGATTGTCAAAACGAAACCTTAGGGGTATCATATGACAAAAAATTCCTTGAACTACAGACTGTTATTTTCTTTTTCTTTTTTTTTTTATTCTTGATCCAGAACCTTACTGACGACTTTAATAGCCGTCACATGAGCGTCTAATTTAGTTGAAAATGTGATTATTAGAGGGATTAAGATTTAAGCCAAAACCTCTACTCTCATGTCACGTACGTCACTTTAATTACTCGATTCAAAAATTTAAGTCTTCGTAAAAGAGAAAATTAATATATATATACAGTCTAAAAATTCTCTCGATTGACGTTAGTAAGATCTAATCTCTCATGACAGATGATAACGATTCGAGGGTTGGATTTAACATGAATGACAACTTCTGCATCGGTTTGAGGGTTGGCCATTGGTAATTAATCCTACAGAGTGGACGTACAGAAGGAATAGCTAGAGGGCTATAAGGCTATGCGTGCCCAAGCAAATGCGTACATATATAGGACTCAGCTACTCAGGAGTGGGCTTAATTGGTGGATATACCTGGATGGCTGGAATATTCTTTTTTCGCTTACGACTGTTCTGGAAGCAAAGTCGGCGCTGTTCCAGTAAAATCACGACTTACGAGAAGTCAGATGATCGCTTACTTTAGTTGAAAATTCTGCTGATTGGTGTTAGAAAGATCCAATCGCTTACGACAGACAGATGACGATTATTTGTTGAAAAGGTCAATGTCAATGACATAAATATGAATTGAAACTTCGAATGAATTAAATATTCAAATTGTTTCAACGTGAACACGTTAGATTAAATTAGGCATATATTCAGCGGCCGATTTAGAAATTTAACTAAACAAGACTGAAAAGCTTTTCAAGCCAAGACGAAGGAATGTCTACATACGTAAGATATCTTGACTAACTCATTTACTGATATAAAATATCAAAATATTAAGATATAAAAATAACTAATAAAAATACATAATAAAAAAAATATAAATTAAATCGAGACTGATTTTGATAATTACATCCAACGTGGCTTTATATTCTGAAAACATTATCAAATAACTTCATCATCTATAGAGGGGACGTGGGTGATAGACAATGGGTGATGGCGATGGGAGATGATCGCATCCCATCCCATCCCATCTCTCTTTCTGTTTAAAACTTTTTTTTTTCCAGGGCTGTAGCACGCCCCCCCACGTAAGTCTGACACCGCATATATTGACCAGAGGCCGAGAATAAAATATTTGAAAGAGTGCCCAAACAAAACACCCTTTGCTCAACTGGTCAAAAAATAAATAAATAAATGGCCGCCAACAACTCCATTGCATCAGCCAATCAACTCTGGCCGTATGTGATTGAGATAACTCTTATTAAAAGTATGAATTTAATTTATTTTATCCATTATATATATTTTTAAATAATAAATAAAAGAATATATATCACAAATACTTTTATAATAGGTATTAATATAATGAATTCCAACAGCTCCATATTCTATTTTCTATAATATATTTTGATATAAATATCACAAATATTAAACATAAAAAACATAATAATACTTGGGTATATTCTAATATAAATATATATTAATAGAACTATTGAAATAAAATTATATATTATATATTTTATAATATATTGTAGTATAAATATATCTCAAACATTAAAAATAGAATATAATATTTAATTACTATAATTTTATGACTATTAAATTAATAAATGAAGAACATAACAAAAAAAAAAGGTATGGGGAATCAATATTTTAGGAAAGTTGATATAGAGTGTTATAAATAAAGAACCTGTAAAATATGGAAGTAATATATCTTGAAATATTACAGGGAGGATGACGTGGATGCTCTCGTGGATTCAAATGTTTAAAATTTTAATGACAAGGAGCACAAAATGACTTTTTGTGACATAAGCAGTAATTCTATTAACTATAAATGATACTTAACTGTTTTAATTAATGCCAAATTTTTGCCCCAACATATAGGGTGCGTTTGGTTGCGGGATAGGCTATCCCGGGATTAGAGGAGATAGGGATTGGTAACCTGAGATAAGTAGTGGGATATGTATGGTATTTTGTTAAAAAGTAGTGATAAATTAGTAATATTTGGTTGAAAAAGTAGAGATAAAATTGATGTGATTGGTTGAAAAATAGGGATAATGAAATAATGATTGGTTGAAAAGGGAAAAAGTAAGGATAAAGTTGATGTGATTGGTTGAAAAGTATGAATGATGAAGTAATGATTGGTTGAAAAGTAGGAATAAAGTAGATATAAAGTGGGGATAGGAATAGAGATAAAAATGGAGATTAGATGGTGTTTGGCTGCAATGCAGGGATAAAATGGGTTTATTCCGGGATAGGGATTTCCTATCCCCCAACCAAACGGGGCATAGTCATCGGAATTAGTATTATTTTCTTTTTAAATCCACTTGTCTTTCGATTTGTCAATCGATGGACACTTTCGTGTTTGTTTACAAAGCAGGTCAAATTCATAAATTCGGGACCAAAATACCCCTCGTCAACTCTCTCTCATCATTTAATGTCACCTGACACAAGTAAGAGAGAGAGAAATGAGAGAGATCTCTACATTAATATGTAACATCGCTCATCTTCTTCTCTCGTACGAATTCCTTCATTATTTTAGAGAAACAGGGTGGATGTATTTCCATTTTTATTGGGTTTTAGTAGACTTAGATTTAGTGTTTAAGTCGGCTTGGATATGATTTCTTACTCATGCGAGTAATTTCTTACTTATATGAGAAACTCCTTACTTGCAATCTGAATTCCTTAGACTCTGGATTCCTTACTTATGCAAGGAATTCCATACTTATGCTAGGAATTCCTTACTTATGCTAGGAATTCCCTACTTAGCATATGAATTCTTAGTTATGCGCCTCTGTAGCCTTCACGAAGGCCTGATCGAAGATGGCGGAACTCCTAGGAAGGAGGGGGGGGGGGCAGCTGGAGTGGCAGGGCGCCGATGCCGGCAGAGGGGAGTTGCGGTGGGCATGGGTTCGTTGTGGGCGCGGCGGGGGCGGATTAATGGAGAGAGATCGGGTGGGATGGAGAGCGATGGAGAGAAAGATAGTGAGAGGGAGGGAGGGAAATCCGCCTCGATGGAGAGAGAGTGGGGGCGGAAGAGAGAGAGAGATAGAGGTGGGAGAGAGAGTGGTGACAGAAGAGAGAGAGAGATAGAGCTGGGAGAGTGAGTGGGGACGGAAGAGAGTGGGGACGGAAGAGAGAGAGAGAGATAGAGTTGGGAGATAGAGTGGGGACGGAAGAGAGAGATAGAGGTGGGAGAGAGAGTGGGGACGGAGGAGAGAGAGAGGTCCTTACTTAGACTATAAGTAAGAGTAAGGAATTCCTTAGTTACGTGAGGAATTCCTTACTTAGACTATAAATTCCTTACTTTTACTTAGCTTATAAAATTTTTTACTTATCCTATGAATTCCCTACTTATACAAGGAATTCCTTATTTAGCCTATGAATTTCTCACATAAGTAAGGATTTCCTCCCATGAATAAGGAATTCATATGTTAGTTGCTCTCTCTCTCCCCCCATCTTTCTCTCTCCACGTGGTCTTCTCTCTCCCCACCCATCTTTCTATCTCCATCTGGTTTTCTCTCTCTCCACCCATCTTTCTCTCTCCACTTGGTCTTCTCTCTCTCCTCCGGCCATGTGGAGAGTTGATGGAGAGAGAGAGTGCGGAGAAGAGAGAAAGATGGGTGGAGAGAGAGAGTGCGGAGGAGAGAGAAAGATGGTGGAGAGAGTGTGTGAGGAGGAGAGCAAGGGAGAGAGAGAGTGCGGAGGTGAGAGAAAGATGGGTGGAGGAGAGAAAGATGCTTCCCTCTCTCTTTGGAGAGAGAAGTCCAGGTGAATGCTTGGCATTGAATACATGAATTTTACAATGATTCCTCACAAGGAGAGGGAAAGATGCTTCAAATTGACAACTAACTAAGAAATACTTAAATATTACAATGTATTCCTTTGAATATTACAAGATATTCTTTAAATATTACCAAAACAGCACAGAGAACTGCCGCACTGCCTATTCAATATAAGTGGGACCCGCTCCCAACATCAGCGAACCGCTCGTGCGGGCGTCGAGCAATTCGAGCTCGCTCGTGCTGGCGTCGAGCAAATCGAGCTCGAGCTCGAGTTGATGAGTTGACTCGAGCGTCGAGCAACTCGAGCTCGAGTGCCGAGCGACCGTCTCGAGCTCGAGCGTCGAGCCCGCTCGAGCTCGAACGTCGGTCTCTGCCTGCGACGATGTTGGCGCGACGACGAACGGCGGGAGACGACGGTGAAATGTCCTCGTTGTAAGCAGCGGGGCGTGAGTCGCGATGCAAGCAGCGGGCGTCGGAGGGGAGGAGGCGACGGAGAAGAGAGAGAGAAAAACAGAGGAGAGGGAGGAGGAGCTGGAGGGGAGGAGGAAGAGCCGGAGCTGGAGGGGAGGAGCTTCTGGAACTCGGTGCCAGCGATGGCGACCTCCATGAACCTTCCCGGAGACGTTGACGGAGAGAAAGAAGAGTGTCAACAGCGTTCCCGAGGACGGCAATGAAGCGAGATCGAGCGGCGTCGGGGTTGCACGCCGGCGCAGGAAAGTGTTTGGAGAGAGAAGCGTCAACAGCGTTCCCGCGGACGGCGACGAGGCTCAGGGAGAGCGAACGGCGTCGGGGTTGCTCCGGCCTCTCTCTCTCCTCGCTCTCTCTCCCACCGACCTCGCTTTCTCTCTCCCCCGCCCTCGCTTTCTTCTCCCCCGACCTCGCTTTCTTCTCCCCCGCCCTCGCTTTCTCTCTCCCCCCCTCGCTTTCTCTCTCCCACCGGCCTCGCTTTCTCTCTCCCCCGACCTCTCGCTTTCTCTCTCCCCCAACCTCGCTTTCTCTCCCCCGGCCTTTCGCTCCCCCCCCCTCGCCCACCCCGGCATTGGCGCCGGAGACGAGGACGAAGGCTGGGCGGGGCGGGCGTGGGGGTCATTGTCGGCGAGGAGGGTGAGGCAGGACCGGCGCCATGACGACCTGCCACAGGGGCCGACGGGGCTCGGGGGATCTTGTGCACAGATCTGGAGGGAGAGAAAGACTGAGAGAGATGGAGAGAGACGGAGGGGGAGAGAGCGGTGGCGAGAGTGGAGGGGGAGAGAGCGGTGGCGAGAGTGGAGGGAGAGAGAGATACAGGTGGGGGGGAGAGAAAGAGCCAGCTGGAGAGAGTGTGTGTGGGAGAGTGTGATCGGATGGAGACAGTGAGAGAGTAGATGACGAGAGTGGAGGGTGTGAGAGAGAGAGTGGCGGCGTGTATCGCTTCGAACCATTTCAAATTTTAGCTAATATAAGAGACTAAATATTTCAAAATTATAATGATTCGTTAGTTATCTGTGAGGATTTCTTCGTTATTTACAATGACTCTTTAGTTATTTGTGAGGATTCCTTTTAGTTATTCATGAGGATTCCTTGATTATTTGTGAGAGTGGAGAGAGAGAATGGATAGAGAGGGAGAGAAACCAACTGTCATATTCTCTCTCTCCATCCACTCTCTCTCTCTGACCGCCCTCTCTCCACGTTGTCGCGCCCCGACCCGCAGAGCGCACCCGGGCCGGGGACCGCGAGGGGGGGAAAAACGAACACCACAACCACTAGCCTCAACTGGCGGAAACAGTTGAGACTAAGGCCCAGCTGGCGGAAACAGCTGGACAGCACAGAGAAAGAGCGGAAGCAAGCTACTAAACCACAGCTATTAACATTTATTACAAAACGGTAATAAAAGAGTTAACAGAGTTTAGTACAGCAAACCACAAGGGATCAACAGTCCCCAAAAAGAAACTGCAACACCCACCGGGGTCTCCGCGAAGGCGCACACGAACCCATCCTGACCCTCAGACATGATCAGGATCCGGCCCGCTGCCACGAGACGACCGAGGGGGTAACACTGGGACAGAGCGGCCACCTGCACCTGCAACAAACACAGTCCAGGTAGGCATGAGCAACAGCTCAGCAGGGTCCTACTCTACAACTCCCACACACACAAGGGTAAAGCAACCGGACACACTCTGATGCCAAATACCGAGGCTTGCCAAGGATCCCACAATCCCATCAATAACCCGAAGGGTTCCTGTCCTAGGTGCGTATCTCCGATAACGCCACTGCTCAGGGGTGGCCAACTCCGACATTCCCTGACACAGGGTGGACACGACGCAACCAGTAGGACCCCCTTCTCCAAGCGGGATCTCCGCACTTGGCGGAACAACCGAAGTTAAGACTACCATCACTCGGTACTCTAAGCAGCAGAGTCAACACCCACCCAACCTATCCTAGCATGTCTAATGCACAGGAAAAAGGGCAGGATAAGCATGATAAAGCTGTAAACAAACAACACAGCAAGGGCACACCATCGGCCCATTTATACTAAACACTCCCGAGGGTCATGACTCCCTCGGTTCACCACAAAGCGGTAAGGGCATACCGTCAGTCCATTTATTCTACACACCTGGGAGGCATCACCCTCCCAGTTCAACCACAAAGCGATGAGCATTCATACATAATTCATTACAGGATAAACCCCGAGGGTAAAACCGTAAAAAGTCACTTGCATGCGAAGCCCCGCGGGCAAAACTCTTGAAAACCCTCTCTGCTACTGAAGGATCGATCCTCACCAAGGGAAGGATCGATCATCCAAGCAACAGTGAGCTTCCCTCGCTGTCGAGCCAAAGAAGATCGATCATTCCTCCCAGGGAGATCGATCTCTTTGGTGACAGAGGGCACCCTTCCAGTCGCACCAGGGAAGATCGATCCTTCCTCCCAGGAAGATCGATCATTCTCGGGACGAAGGGTAACCATGCTTACCCAGGCCCCATGATCGATCTCCTCCCATAAGAAGATCGATCATGTGCTGGGCGCAGCAAGCCCACACCAGAGGACCGATCCTTCCTCCCAGAAGGATCGATCACCCAAAGATGGGTTCCGGCGTGCTTCCGGCCGGAGAACCGCCGGAAAACACAACCAAACCCCACCAAACTTGGTGGGTTGGTAGATCTGAGTACAACGAGGCTACTCAAGGCCTCAAAACCGGGAAAGAACAACTCCACAAGGAGATCTAAGCAAAACAAAACCCGGATACAAAACCCTCAAACGGCCGGAGTTTAGAAGAAGACCCTACCTCCTCAGAGCAGCTTCGATCCACGAAGACTAGCCACGGATCTTCCTCGCCTCGCCACGAACCCAACGAGCCTTCAAGCTCCAGGAGAGGTGGCCGGAGGAGGAAGAACGGAGGAGAGAAAGGAGCGGTCGGAACAGGGGAAGAAGCAGAGCATTCGCGGGAAAGAAGAAGAAGAGGGGAAGGAAGGAGGGGGAGGGGAAGGGGGTAAGGCCGGGGAAAGACGGAGAAACCGCGGGAAAGGCAAAGGAGGGGAGCAAAAGTCTCCCCTCCCCTGACAGGGGAAGCGACGGCCACCGCGGTGGCCGTCCTTCGAAAGCCACCGACAAAGACTTCCAGGCACACGTAGGATCGATCATCCTTGCATGCATGATCGATCCTGCTAGCAACAGGATCGATCTTCACCCCAAGGTGATCGATCTTCTGTGCCCTGAAAGGCAAACTTGGGCTGGGACTCAGGCCCAAGCCCAGAACCCTCAACCTCGGGTCCACCTAACCTTTCTAACAAACACAACCATCAAGCAAGGCATGTGTGTGTACAGCCAGTGTGAAAACTACCGCCAAGGCGCAATTTCCCAAATTGCCCCTGGGGCAAACAACAAGCCGAAGGGATGGAGGGACGGGTCCTCACATCCACGTGATCTCTCTCACTTCCTCGTTCCCTCTCCACGACTCCACCTGATCTTCCTCTCTTCACTCGATCTCTCTCTTACTTACTCAATCTCTCTCCAACCTCACTCTCTCTCCACTCAACCTCTCTCTCTCTCCGACCTCCCTCTCTCCACCTGATCTCTCTTACTTCTTCATTCTCTCTCCAACATCCTCTCTCCACCCGATTTCTCTCTCACTTCCTCATTCTCTCTGCAACCTCCCTCTCTCCTCTTCCTTGAAGTATCCATTACATATTGAAGAATTCCTCACTTAAAAGTTAAAGGATTACTCACTTAAAAATTGAAGGATTCTTCACTCTCTTCCACTCTCTTCCTCCCCGCTCTCTCTTCCTTAATAATTTCCCCCTCCCTTCATCTTCTCGCAACCTCCTTCCATCTCTTTATTACACAAAGAGGAACAATAAAGAAAATAATGAAAGAATTCTTCAAAATATTGAAGTATTTCATCAAAAAATGAAGGAATTTATATAAAAATAAATGGAATCCCAACACTCTCTCCCACTCTCTTCCTGTAGAGAGATATCTCTCTCATCTTAATGTAGAGAGATATCTCTCTCATTTTTCTCTCTCGTGCTTGTGTCAGGTGACATTTAATGATGTGAGAGAGTTGACGAGGGGTATTTTGGTCCCGAATTTATGAATTTGGCCTGGTTTGTAAACAAACACGAAAGTGTCCCTCGATTGACACATCGAAAGACAAGTGGATTTAAAAAGAAAATAATACCCGGAATTAAGGCAGCTCTATGTTATTGGCAGGTCTTGAGAAGGATCTTGAAGCCCTTTATGTTGAGCATCACACATATCCTGTGCACTTTGGCTTATCATCCACGTATGTTATACCTTTCTTGCTAGAATTTTCTTTTTTTGTTAATATGTTTAATTCCGTAGTTTCATATTTTCTGGAAGAATGAGTCTCATGTTTTCTCCGATACTATTTTTTATTTAAAAAACAAGCCAAATACTTTGTTTGTTATCTTCGACTTTGTTGATTGAGGCAACCTATCATTCCAAGCCCACTAGAGAATAGCAAAGTACTGTTGGAAACAAGCTACTGTTGGAAATTTGGGCCGGACGAAATTTGGCCCAAGTCCGGCCCAAAAGAATTGCGTACTTTCCGCCTGGATTTAACTGCCACGTGGAAAATTTTTGTTGGGAGTTTGGGTGGGGTCTTTGAGGTGTCGTAGACCATTTCAACCGAGCTCCCCACTTTCTTAGCACACATCCACAGACATATATGACGCATATAACCGGGTCTTCCCCCTACTATACTCTTTCCTAACATAGCCATGCGCGTACGTTGTTGTTTGCCCTATAAATACAGACCCCTCATGCAAACCCTATCTCCCATCCAATACATATCCTTCCACAACAAGGACTACTTCTTTAGGGAGAAAAGGGGAGGAATATATAGATGGCTTCCGGCAAAACAATGGCGGCGGCGCTGCTACTCTCCGTGATGCTGGTGCTCGCCACCGTCGAGGGACAGACGGCCGAGGACCGGGCACAGTGGTGCGAGTGCATGCGAGACTGCAAGGCCCAGAACGACGGATTTAAAAGAGAGGATTGCTTCTATGGTTGCAGGAATACGCTAGGCGATGCATGGGGTAACAACGATCCCTACTGCGGGTTCACGTCCAAGAAGGAGACATAAGCGTTCCCTGACGGATAACTGACAGATGATCGCCGGAAACAGCAAACAATAATGTTGGTCCCGTGACGGATCGAGTCCGGCCGGCCGCCATTTTCTTTATTTCAGCTTCTTCAACCCTTTTCTTCCTTATGTTTGTTGGATCTCTGTGTAACATGCCAATTGCATGCATGCATGCATGTAAACAATAAAAAGCGGGTTACACATAGACTCTCTCTCTCTCTCTCTCTGTGATTGACGTACAAAATAATGATATCATAAATGAAATGGCATATTATATAGGATTAATTACTGATTAGTCTCACTGGGAGACTTGTTTTACCGATAAGTCTGAATTAGAAGTCCTTAACTCATTTAGTCCTCTAATCATTAATTTATGACAAATATGCCCTTCTCCTCTATCTCCTCTTCTCCGGCCGGATGGGGTCGTGGGGCTCGACGGATGAGGTTCGCGAGGTCTAGATCAAAGCCGCCATCTACGGCCAATCCTTCGCAGCAACCCCCATCCTCCAGTCCAACTCCACCTGAACCATGCCGGAGATCTCAAACCGCGGCGTGGATCGCGATGGTGATCGCGGCGTGGGGATGGCGATGGAGGATCGCGGCGGTGGGGGCATTGGGAAAGGAGGTGGCGTCCTCCACTCCGGAGGTGAGGCCAGCGAGAGCTCCGGCATGGGGGACGACGCCAGATTCCTCTTCTCCGGCCGGATGGGGTCGTGGGGGTCGACGGAGATCGGTCGTGGGGGTCTCCGGCCGAATGGTGAGGGCGTCGAGAGGAGATTGGTCGTGGGGGTCCTCCACTCGGGAGGTGAGGGCGGCGAGAGCTCCGGCATGGTTTAGGTGGAGGAGATTTGGCGAGGTCGCGACGCAGAGGAGTGTAGGGGAGGAAGAGCGCGGTGCGGAGGAATTCGAGCGAGGTTGCGACGGGGAGATCGGCGATCGTGGGGGTCGACGGAGATCGCGCGATCGCCGGATACTTTGGGGACGACGTGCGGGTAGTGGGAAAGGGAGAGGTGAGAGAAAAATCCAAAAAATTTGATAAAATAGGTAGAAAAAGAGAGAAAAAGGATGAAAATATTACTATTTATGAAAAGTAGATACCATACCACTAATTTGAAAATTATTTGTGAAAAGTAAGTACCAACATTGAGGAAAGTTACTACCAATATTTTTAATTACTTTTAAATATTTTTTAGTTATTTTTCATATTTTTTTACAGTTTTTGTCGAAAACTAATTTGGTGGAAAGCAACTACCAAAATAGGTGAAAAATACCCAAAGTGCGGTGGAAAGTAACTACCAAAATTACGGTGGAAAGTAATTACCAGTATTTTGAAAAGTAACTACCAATATTTGTAGTTACTTTTCAATATTTTTTAGTTATTTTTCATATTTTTTTACATTTTTTGTCGAAAACTAATTTGGTGGGAAGTAACTACCAAAATAGGTGAAAAATACCCAAAGTGCAGTGGAAAGTAACTACCAACATTGCGGAAAGTAACTACCAAAATTGTGGTGGAAAGTAATTACCAATATTTTGAAAAGTAACTACCAATATTTGTAGTTAGTTTTCAATATTTTTTAGTTACTTTTCATATTTTTTACATTTTTGTCGAAAACTAATTCGGTGGAAAGTAACTACCAAAATAGGTGAAAAATACCCAAAGTGCGGTGGAAAGTAACTACCAAAATTGTGATGGAAAGTAATTACCAGTATTTTGAAAAGTAACTACCAATATTTGTAGTTAGTTTTCAATATTTTTTAGTTACTTTTCATATTTTTTTACATTTTTGTCGAAAACTAATTCGGTGGAAAGTAACTACCAAAATAGGTGAAAAATACCCAAAGTGCGGTGGAAAGTAACTACCAAAATTGTGATGGAAAGTAATTACCAGTATTTTGAAAAGTAACTACCAATATTTGTAGTTAGTTTTCAATATTTTTTAGTTACTTTTCATATTTTTTTACATTTTTTGTCGAAAACTAATTCGGTGGAAAGTAACTACCAAAATAGGTGAAAAATACCCAAAGTGCGGTGGAAAGTAACTACCAACAATGCGGAAAGTAACTACCAAAATTGTGGTGGAAAGTAATTACCAGTATTTTGAAAAGTAACTACCAATATTTGTAGTTAGTTTTCAATATTTTTTAGTTATTTTTCATATTTTTTTACATTTTTTGTCAAAAACTAATTTGGTGGAAAGTAACTACCAAAATAGTTGAAAAATACCCAAAGTACGGTGGAAAGTAACTACCAACATTGCGGAAAGTAACTACCAATATGGTGAGAAAATCGATGAAAAATACCAAAATTGTGAAAAGTAAATACCAAAATTGTAGTTACTTTCCGAAATTGTGCGGGAAAGTAACTACCAAAATTGTGAAAAGTAACTATAAAATATTGAAAAGTGAATTTCAATTTTTGTAGCTACTTTCAGAGTCATTTTTGTAATTACTTTCCGGTTCATTTTTGTAGTTACTTTCCGGGCCAATTTTTGTAGTTATTTACTTTCCGGCCCATTTTTGTAGCTACTTCCCGGGTCATTTTTATATTTACTTTCCGGTTTCATTTTTTTAGTTACTTTTATGTTCATTTTTGTAGTTACTTTCCGGCCCCATTTTTGTAGTTACTTTCCGGTCTATTTTTGTAGTTACTTTCTGGGTTCATTCTTGTAGTTACTTTCCATGTCCATTTTTGTAGTTACTTTCTGGGTTATTTTTGTAGTAACTTTCCGGTTCATTTTTGTAGTTACTTACTTTCCGGCCCATTTTTGTAGTTAGTTTTTGGGTTATTTTTGTAGTTACTTTCCGGCCTATTTTTGTAGTTACTTTTTGGCCCCATTTTTGTAGTTACTTTCCGGTTCATGTTTGTAGTTACTTTTCAGGCCAATTTCTGAAGCTACTTTCTGGTTTCACTTTTGCAGTTACTTTTCTGACCAATTTTTGTAGTTACTTTCCAAGTCATTTTTATAGTTACTTTCCATGCCCATTTTTGTAGTTACTTACCTTTTAGCCCATTTTTGTTGTTACTATCCGGGTTCATTTTTGTAGTTACTTTCCGGGCCCATTTTTTGTAGTTACTTTCCGGTTCATTTTTGTAGCTACTTTCCAGGCCAATTTTTGTAGCTATTTTCCAGGCCAATTTTTGTAGTTACTTTCTTGTTTGTTTTTGTAGTTACTTACTTTCCGAGCCATTTTTGTTGTTGCTTATTTTCCGGGCCATTTTTGTTGTTACTTTCATGGTGCATTTTTGTGGTAACTTTTCGGATTCATTTTTGTAGTTACTTTCCGTGTCCAATTTTATAGTTACTTTTTATTTTTATTATGAAGTAACTCTACATTTCATTTTTGATATTTCCACTTTTTTCCCCATAATATTTCCCTATTTTTCTGATTTTTATCCTTTTCCCCTGCCTTTTTCCCCTATTTTCCCTGCCTTTACTCTCTCCTCTCACCTCTTCCCACGAGTGTGTGGTCGTCCCCAAAGTACCTGATCACGACTGATTTAACCACCGGGATCCGATAGATCTAGCCACTGGCGATGGATCTAACAACCGGATCTAGCCACCGGCGATGGTGAGATTGGGACTACGAGCTCGGGACGGCGACGAACGATCGGAACGACGTACGACGATCGGAACGACGTACGACGATCGGAACAGGACAGCAAGATCTGGACGGCGATGGACGATCGGGACGACGGACGACGAGATCTGGACGGCGACGGACGGGGAAGGATGTGGCGGCAAGCTCTCGTCGGATCTGACCGGTTCGGACGGGATCTGTCGGTATCGGCGATAGGGAGCCTGGGGAGGAGGTAGTGGCGGGATGGCACCTGGGAAGGAGGTCGAGCCGGGGCACGGGGGTTTGACGGCGGATGGTGACGGGGATCAATGATGGACGGCGACAGCGAGATCAGGATCAGTGACGGACGGGGGGCTGGGGGGTAGGGGGGACGGATTGGAGGGTGGGGGTAAGGGGGTTTTGGATATATATAAAATATACAGATGGGTATTTTGGTCCAGTGAATGATGGGAGACCAATTGGTAAACGGGGTTCTTTTTTAAGACTAATCGGTAATTCTCCCTATTATATATACACAAACACAAACTTTTCTATTCTATAAGGTATTATTTTAACTAGGATAATAATTATAATATGTTAATTGATATATATAGAGCCAAACTGAGATCATGAGCTGGATCTTGCTTATATTTTGACTCGCCATATTTCGAGCTAAAAAATTTGGCTTATGTTTTGAGTCGATTTGTGAACAAGCAAAGTCAATCTTGAGCGAAGCCTAAGGGAGAAATGGAGCTTTTCGTGAACACACTACAAGAAAAATCACTTATTGTGACCAAAACAATTGCGACCAATATATATATTAGTCACTACTGGTATATTATTATTGACCACAATCACTCTGGTCTCAATAAGCCATAAGACAACTGTTTTATAGCTACCAATATATATTGGTCAAAATAGACGGTTGAAACCGGAAATTTTGAATGGTGATTTAAACTTTAAGTCGTTGTTACGATCATTTATTTGGTCGCTAAAATTAATCCCATCTATCTGTGACCACCTGTTTGGTCGGTACAGCTTAACTATGCTAATGGCTTTTTTGCAAATGCCTAATAGAATAACCCTAATCCCGATGTCTCGTTTCTCTTACTCCCTAGCTCCATCGTCCCAATCGCTTCTCCTTTCCCGTCCTCGTCGCCGAGCCGCTCCGACGAGTGGTCGCCACCGTCTCATCCTCCTCTCCTATTCCGCGGGGACCTCCTTCCACGGCGAACTCGACCTTCGCTCGCTACCCACCTCCTATCTCCGTCGTCATCGCCGTGCGACCGTCCTCGAGCCTATCATCCTCGTCGGGGAGCTCTCCCTCTCTCTCTCTCTCTTACTCCCCCCTTCGTCCCCATCCCGCGCAGCTCCGTGATCGCGTCACCGCCGCGCCATGGTCGCCGGCTCGAGGCTCGTCGGTGAGCGCTCCCTCCCTCCCTCTCTCTCTTTCTCCCCGCCTCTCTCTCTCCCTCCCTCCCTCTCTAGATCTCTCTCTCTCTCTCCCTCCCTCCCTAGTCCCTCCCTCTCTAGTACTCATCTGGTATCAATCCGGTTCCCGTATGCCCCTCTCCTGCGTCTCTCTCTCTATTCCTATTGTCTTATTCCGAACAGGTATACATAATTGGATTTGTTCTCATCGTTCCATCTCATCTCCATCCGGCAGCTCTGATCCCTTTGTCCGAGTTACGCCAGCCGGAGGCGATGAAGCACTATGATCTGGAAACGGATATCGAAGTCCTTGATCTCATCGATACTGCTTCGAGACAGAAGGAGGTCCGGCCTTTGTAACTTGCTTTCATTGAGTTTTCGTTTAGATCGACAGGTTATTTAGCTATATCTTTTGATTCATGGAAAAAATGGTCAAATTTGGCTTTTTTATTTTGTTTTTGCTCTACTTGGAAATGTTAGGCCATGATCCTTGCGAAGTTATATTGGGGGAGACGTGAGGGAGAAGCTATGCGCGGCAGTGGAAGATCTGAAGCTGGATTCGCTGGTCATGGGAAGCAGAGGCCTCAGCCAGCTCCGTAGGTATATTTGCAGATCATAATTATCTCACGTCCTCATCGCTTTGTCCCGTGATATTGATATTAAAAAAGAGTATGAGATGATGCCCAAGATTCCAGATAGATTTTTAGTTGCTTATAAGGACTTGAATATTAAGATGGTCAGGAGTCAACGTCTGTTCAGATGTTACCTGCAAATCTATTTTCCATAATTTAACCCAATGTCGACGAAAACGATGGCCACTGATGTCAAAAAGCACTGTCTTGATCCTTCTCATTGCAATCGGAAACATTGAACTTCCATTGGTTGTTTTTTCCCATCATTTTCTGATCTATTGTGTATGATTTCAGTTCTATTTTGGCCAGCTCACAAACAATGCACATTACTCTCAGGGCATGTTCAACTTTGATTATAAGGTTTGTTATACTTAACGCTAGCTTAATTGAGTTTGTAATTGCTTTGAGATCACTATTTATGAACTATAATGTATTCAATGCTGACTTTACAACTTGTAGCTGCCTATAGCTGATATCTTATTTGGAGTGAAAATGTTGGCCAAGACTTATTTGATTGTTCCTTATCTCACACTTGATTGTTTAAGCTTCTCACTGGTCTGGATGATGATTGAACCCGAAATTGCATTTGCTGATCTGGATGATGACATGGCCTGTGCCACTGCGTATCTCCAGTATGTAGTAGGTTTCCTCTTAGCTTGACTACTGCTATATCCTCCACTTGGTGTTATCTTTCAATGATTCATAGTAACAGTTATTTCTTTCTTGCAGGTTAAGTATGTTCTTGAGAATTGCAAAGAAAACATGGATTTTTTTGATAAATGGATCGAGAAAGGAATTATAAATAGACTAACAGTACTCACTATATCTTTCTCTTTTCAATTCTGTAGCTATTATACCAATTTGATCTTTTTAAGCAGTATATTGGTGTTTTTTCTAATTAGTTTTTGCTGTTTATTAACTGTTCTGCTCTATGTACAGGACGTGTGATGAGATCCTAGATCTGGGAGATCTCACCGGGTTATGGGTAGGAGGTAGAAGATGGAGGTGGTGAAGATAAATCCTCGATTGAAGGCTCGAGGACGCCCCTCTCCCACTTGATGGCTGGAAGAAGACCCCTTGTACCCAATTGATGGCTGGATAAACCCCTAACACTTTTCTTATTTCTCTCCATAAATAAAACTACAGACTCTGACTCCTATTTATAGAGGAGATACTGAAACCCTAAGACTCTCAAATACCTAGATAGCATCATAGTCGTTGGAAGTGCATCCGTCTAACGAATGCCTCTTATCCAACCCGACTAATAACTGACTCAGGCTCACGCCCAACCTGAACCCACCATTACTGCACTTGACTCAATCGCAAGCCATAATTGACTAATACAAATAAGACTGACTTATCCTACGACATGACTCCAAACTACTCATGACGTGGTTCGGCCCTCTGGCTCGACCCACTACTGGGTTCCTATCATTCTCCACCCCTTGAAATCGACCTTGTCCTCAAGGTCGAGCTCGTTGTCATCTGGTGGCCTTGTTGGTCGATTCAGTTGCGCCATGTCGAATCCTCCCGGATCAAAAATGATTTGGGTGGCTGTGGGATAAAGTATCGAGTAGATTATATAGTCCTCATTGCTTCCAGGTGCATGAACCGGCTCAAATCGAGAATCAAAACAGTTGGATCCAAGATTAATTTGATCAGACGGCTGGAGCTTGTAGCACACTGTTTGGAAGGCTGAGATCGTCTGAAATCTGGTCTGATCTGGCTGAAGTCTGAAATCTAGCTTGGTCAAGTCTGATTGGCTGGGCGTGATGGAGCTGGACTGACTTGGATCAAATCTGACCAGACCGAATCTGACTGAATCCAATCTAATCTGACTTAGCCTGAACTGGCATGGACCTGGGCTTGATCGGATCTGATTAGTGTAACCAAATTTGGGTGAACCTAACTGGTCCGGATCTGACTCGACCAATTCCGGGCATTTGAGTCTGACTCTGGCTAGATCCAATCTGTTGAAATCTGATTTGGCTGGATTGGGTCTAGCTGAACCCAATTGAATATGACTCAGTCTGACCTGGTCCAAGTCTGGGCTTGATTGGTTCTGGCTGGTACAGTCCAACCTTGTTGAGCTTGGATGGTTGGGATTGAGCTCGATCAAATCTGTGTGACCGGGTTTGAGCCTAATCAGATGGAGCTTGCTGGGATCTGATCTGATCAGAGTTGTACGGTCAAGATTCGCCTTGAGATCAAGTGTAGCTTGATCTGAATCTGACTCGATCAAATCTGTGAGACTGAGTCCGAGTTGGATCGGGTTCAGACATAGGGGATTTGATCTGATCATCTTGGACGGTTGAGATCTGTCCAATGCCTGAGGAAGAAGCTTCATAAAGGAAAGAAACAATCCGGCGGCTGTGAATGGTCGGAGTCCGATCTCCTGTGAGGGAAGCTCGTCGGACGTCGGAGACGGTGGAGGGAAGGTCGCCGGAGGCACGGGCGGCCATCCAACGGTCTTGATCGCGCCGGAGGACAACGGCGGTGGCGGATATGGAGGAGGACGGCACCAGCAAAGCTTGGTTAGAGACGATCGTCGGTGGCGATCCATGGCCTGTCGGTGGTTGGAATCCGTCGAGGCGGTGGCTGGAAGGACTCCAGCTTCTCCTGGTTCTTCCGATGGATGTGAACAGCCCCAGATCGGAGGCCCATAGCTGGGGTTCTTCAACAAGGAGGAACGGCAAAAGCAGGGTCGCCGGAGTGGGGGTCCGACGATCAGGGCCTCAATCCGGGGCGAGCTCGGCCATGGAGGCTTCGGGAAAGCCCTTAGATGCCGGAGTGAGGACAAGGTCGGATCTGGCAGTGATGAAGGCTTGCAGAAGGAGGTCGGAACCGGCAGCGACGCTTGGTGAGTAGGATCCGGTGGCCGTGGCTTGCGGGGTGAAGGCGAGGTACTTGATGACGGGACTAGTCCCGGAGAAGGTGATGCCGGAGGGCAAGTGGGTTGGTTGCGGCTGGAACAGGGGAGGCGTTGGTTCTGGCGGTGGCTACGAGTTGCAGCGGCTTGCAAGGGCGGCGGAGAGTCAAGCCGGCGATGGAGAGAGAGATGGAACTTCGGGAGGAGAGAGGCCGGACTTGATGACGGCGGTGAGCTTCTCAGTGGTGAGAGGTCGGGGCTGCGAATTTGGCGGTGGGATCTCAGCGGGATTTTTTTGGGATCGCGGCGGTGCTTGGGTGGAGAATAAGAGGTCGCAGCCGGCGATGGTGGTACTACACTGGAGATGGCGACGGGATGCAAGGCCGGCGTCGAGGGCGCAAGCCAGAGATGCGCGCTGGTCGAAGATAGAGGCGGCGGAAGGGGCAGCGGGGATTGCACGCGGCGGAGGTGTAGGCGCCTGGCTTGGTTGAGTGGGGCTTGGCTTGGTGAGTTTGGTCGGTCGGGATCGGGAGGGAAGAGAGAGTTGATGGGGAGGGAAGAGAGAGTTGAAGAGAGAGTTGCGGTTGGGGAGACATCAATCGGGGAAGGTGGGTTTGGAGAAGAGAGAACGGGTGAGAAGAGAGAGGGTTTGGACGGTTGCGATGATAGGAGAGGTTTGATGAACGTTTCAGATCGGATGGGGGTTGGTAGTGATGGGTTAGGGTTTTGTAAGTTGGACGGGTGAATTGTGGCGGCTGACGCGCCCAAACCACTCGTCGTTAAAAGTGACTAGGGCGTCAAAGATTACAATTTATACCGAATCCTACTAACTACTACGTAGCTAGCGGGAGTCCGGGTCGATCCGCAGGGAAATGAGAAATGACTAACGTACTCGATAGATAACTCCAAACAACTAGCTAAAATGATTTGGGTTTTGGATTAATGACTATTAAAGTAATTAACTAAGTGAAAAGAAAGATAACTAATATAGAGAGGTCTTGGGATCTCCATTTCATTGTAGGTTCTAGTGTAGCCTCCTAAGGAATTGAGGTGTGTAATTCAATTAGGACGATCGAAATCAAGAAGTCGACAAGCGGGTGGTTAGCCTCACTTATCGCTCAACGGAAGTCGGTTTAGGATCATCCGCCGGAAATAATCACATTCACAAAGTCAACGAATGAGTGATTAGCTTCTATCGTCGCTAACGAACCTTCGATTAAGATCGATTCGTCGCAAGAACAAGACATTGCATGGAATCGGGCATTGGATCGAGATGGTTCTAGCACCTCGAATCCAATGCAAGAGAAAGATAGAATGGATCCTTTGATTAGAGAGATAGGGATGGTTCTAGCATCCCTAATCTCTAATCTAGGGCTAGTAGTCCTCCCAATGTCATTGGATGTGTTTCTAGCACATCCAACTCATTGGGGCAAAACAACAAACACCTATCATGCACAAGTCCTAACTCATACCAAAGAAAGGCATTCATCCATTCAACATATAAAATCCATGTACAAAGATAGAGAAATCATGCTCAAATCCATACAATAGATCATCCCTAAAGGTTACACATCAAAACCCTAAGAAAACTACAAAAGAATCCTACAACTACATGGAAATCCCAAGAGGGAGGAAGTTAGCTACTCATCTTGGATAGATCCATGGATGGAGGTTGATGAAGCTCCCCTCCCATGGATTCCCTCCAAGAAGTCCTCCTCTCAATTGGGTAAGAAACCTAGAAGGGCTGGAGAAAACTAAGAGAAGACCCCCTCAAATCCCCCCTAAGGGGTCTATTTATAGTAAACAAGCCTCCCCCACTCGGATTAGATCTGGGCCATTGATTTTGCTCGGCTTGCATCAAAGGATCGATCCTCATAGGGTGAAGGATCGATCATTCGCTTCGTGTGATCGCTGGTCCCGTGAAGGATCGATCCTCCTATAGGAAAGGATCGATCCTTTGCTTCTTGAATTTTGGCTGCGCCCCGATGAAGATCGATCATCCAGTGTGTGAAGATCGATCCTCTAGAATTTGCGTTCTGTCACTGGGAAAATGCGCAAAAATGATCGATCCTCTCATGGTATAGGATCGATCCTTGTTGTCCTGATTGGCTCCTTCTTAAAGCACTTCAAAGGATCGATCCTTCATCAATACAGGATCGATCTTCTTCATAAAAACTGGCCCGAATGACATCGTTTAAGCTCGGAACTTGATCCAATCCTCGTTGAGGGCACTTGTACCTGTAATAGGGTAAAATCCATCAGTAAGGTCTTGCTCGGAGACTAACAAGGCCAAGTTAAAAGGGTGGTTTATGCACTTTTCACGTCTTATCAGCGGCTGACTCATGAGATACGTGGGTAATGTTAGGGCTTGTATGAGTGAACGGCTGAGATGTCACCATCGGATTAATGGATGGCTTAGGTTGAGTGGAGATTAATGGCTTAGGAAACAAGGTAGGCTGGTTTGGGAAACTTGACGGCGGTGCTTCTACAGACTTGGGGGCTACGATGGTTGAAAGAATATTTCGCCTATCCTTGACCATGCCTCTATCAATCTCTCGCCAATTTCTGATATCGTCAATCATACTTCTGTTGATCTTCTGCATCTCCATAACGTTCTCCATGATTTTTTGTATACCGTCTCTCACTTCTCGCCTGAAATCCATCGCCGCAAGATCAATAGCTCTGATATCAATTGATGGGATCCTAGATCTGGGAGATCTCACTGGGTTATGGGTAGGAGGTAGAAGATGGAGGTGGTGAAGATAAATCCTCGATTGAAGGCTCGAGGACGCCCCTCTCCCACTTGATGGCTGGAAGACCCCTCTCCCACTTGATGGCTGGAAGAAGACCCCTTGTACCCAATTGATGGCTGAATAAACCCTTAACACTTTTCTTATTTCTCTCCATAAATAAAACTACAGACTCTGACTCCTATTTATAGAGGAGATACTGAAACCCTAAGACTCTCAAATACCTAGATAGCATCATAGTCGTTGGAAGTGCATCCGTCTAACGAATGCCTCTTATGCAACCCGACTAATAACTGACTCAGGCTCACGCCCAACCTGAACCCACCATTACTGCACTTGACTCAATCGCAAGCCATAATTGACTAATACAAATAAGACTGACTTATCCTACGACATGACTCTAAACTACTCATGACGTGGTTCGGCCCTCTGGCTCGACCCACTACTGGGTTCCTATCAACGTGGTTGAAAAGGACTTCATTCATCAAGAAATTTTAATTTCCGGTAGTACATAGTCCTTCCTTGTTTCTATTCTTAGCTTGTGATCCATGAACTCCGTGAAACTGGCAGTGATATCCTGGGATTGGGTTTCTGCCATAATATTCTCAATATTGTTGCACAACGCCCTAGTTCTATTGTTATAGGCAAGCAAACAACTTCTCAAACTTAAATCTTCATATAGGTGAACCATGTGATTTGACATGAAAAGTACCTTCTGAAAAGTCATAAAGAAAACTTAAATTTTGCTTTCGTCAAGATCAAATATGGATAGTTAACTATGCAAATTTCATGGTGTGTACTAAAGTTTGAATGCTTGTCACACTGTCTTGTTAAACTGTGGCCCCATACTTTTGCCTTATCAGATCCAATCTATGATACTATAAACTTTGATTTCTTATTGTGGGCAACTTGATTGGATTCAGAAGGCCTAGCACAAAGTGCAGGACTGTGGCTATATGATGCTGATTGAAGTAAGCAAGATAAATCTTTTATCCACAGCACTACTTCGTATTATTAGCAATCAGTTAGATGTCTTGAATCACATTTGTTTATGTGTAAATAAACTGTGAGACATGTCAGAAACCCATCTCAGTTAATCATATAAACAAGTTATTGAATGCACTCTTTCTTATTGACCTTCCTTGGCTTATATTTCACATATATAAATTTCTGATTGTCATGGTCAATGTATTTATGATTGGAATTCTGCTTATATTGTGCTTAGCAATGTTGATATGCATTTGAATAAAAAGTTACATATCGTACTGTGCCTGAGAAAAACAACTAATAGCAATCCTTCATATACATGCTTTATCCTGCCTTTTGCCTTCTTTCTCTCAGTAGCAAACATGTGTCTCCTAAACTTTCTTATTCCTAAATCAAGCACTTGTAGGGTCCTTCTCCTTAAAACAAACATTGTTTCATTTTCTGTTTGAATATTAAATCAGAAATATCATAATCTCGTTTTCTTATCAAATTTTAATATAGATGGTAATTATTGTCTGATTTCATAAGTAATGATGATTGGTTTCTTGTTTCTTGCCTTCCTAGTTGTAGTTTAAAAGGGAATTCGACATTTATATTGGGAACAATATTGCATGTCAACCATGGAGCGATTTGCGGACTGGTTTGGGACGATGAAGCTATGGTTTCTTGTAAGGAAGAAATGACTAGTGGCATGATGATCCAATTCGTGATGTTAAGCTCATCACTTTTGTAATAGAACTTGTATTTTCCATTATGCTTCAACAAATTGAAATATTTCAATTAGAAAGCATTATTTTGGATCAAAACATTTTTTTAGATGAGAAATTGAATTGTGACTTTGAATTAATATGAAGTTTTATTATTTCAAGTTTTGTAGTTTTAAATAGTGTGGTTAATATTGAGCAAATTGTTATAATGACTACATTTTTTGTCATAGTTAGTATTTATTTTAAGTGACCAAAAATTACTATTTGTGACCAGAACAGTGGTCACAACAAATAGATATAATGACCTCTTTTGTATTATTTGCGACCAATATGTGGTCATAATTGCTTCTACAGCTACCATGAGGAATCAAAATAGCGGCCAAACATATGGTCGCTATTGAGCTACTTATTGCGACCAAATTGGGGTGGTCGCCATGAGTTGGTGTCTTTAGCGACCAACTTGTTGAAGTTTAATGCGACCAAGAAATATACTAATTGCGACCAAAGTTGGTCGCTTAATACTTAACCTTTTGCGACCAACTTGACTTGGTCGGAAAGTACTAGTTGTGACCACTTATTTTTGACCACTTGGCGACCAAACGGAAATGGTCGCTAAAGCCCCGAAATGGCCTTTAGTGACCATATTGTGCACTTATTGCGACCACCGTATTGGTCGCTAAAAGTCTTTTTTCTTGTAGTGACATTGATGATGCGGCACCAGACAAATATGCTAATCATATACCGGTCTACGACCAAGTTCAGTTCTAGCCAGCTTTACTTTAGTTGGGCGATTATTGTTGTGTCAAATTTGCTAGCTTTTAAGCCACCATTGTCATTTAGTTTGGAATCATTTCATTATTAGTTTAGTTCTTCCAATTTGAGTTATGCAAATCCTCTCCTTTGTGGGATTAATTAAAATAATTTAAATTCAAGGCCTTTGTTCTGATGGGTTCTGTTTGTCTTATATCTCTATTTCTCTTGTATCTGGATTGGTTTGAATAAGATCCAACGATCCACGTTATTAATAACTGCTAATGATTCAGATTCATATGTAAATAAATATCGACAGTTAGATATGATTCAAACAGACCAGTCCATTGGTAGGTATGATGGTACGAGGAAAATAATGATATGAGGTAAACTGAATCATGTTTTGATGTCATGTTAACTCCAAATCTCCAAGCACATACTCAGCCCAGAATCTTAAGTGAATGGAAAGTCTTAACAATATGCAAGAAAGAAAGCTCTCTTTTTTTTTCCCTTTTACATGAAAGAAAACAAATGCCTTGTTTTTCATTCCAAAAATAACTTATTCCACATGCAATGGTCAACCAAAAGTGTGGATTGATAGAATCCTTGCATGGCCGTGACACAGACAAGAATAACGTCGCATCCATGTGTAACCATCTCCAACTCCAACTGTTTACTAACGTAGTAGTCATGGACATTGCAGTGTTCACCTTTACAAATACAACCCTCACGCAAAACCCTCTCTCACCCAACCCCCCCAACTAATTATAAATACAACCAAGGACTACTTCAGGGGGAAGAGAGCTAGAGGAAGAGATGGCTTCCGGCAATGCGATGGCGGCGGTGCTGCTCCTCTCCGCAATGCTGGTGCTGACCGCCGTCGAGGGACAGACTGACGAGGGCCAGGCAGAGTGGTGCATGTGCATGAACGACTGCAAGGCCGATGATAGCGAACACTTTACCAGAGAGCAGTGCTTCCTGGGTTGTCAGAGTGCACTTGGCGATGCATGGGATCCGAAGAATCCCTACTGTGGGTATCCATCCAAGAAGGCCGAGGTCTGCACTTCATAGACTAGAGTTGTATTCCAGCAGGCATTGTTGCCTGAACTGCATGTGGCGTGTTCGGACTTTCCCTAGCAAACCACTGTCATTCCCTGTCACACAGCCCTTGGCTTAACTAAGCCAAAAAAAAGAAGGCCGAGGTCTCATACAAGAAGGAGAACGGCGTGTACTGAAAGATGATCGGCGGCGAGAGCAGTGAATAAAACGGCCGGCCGGAGATCCAGTCGCCGCCCGCCATTACGTTTCTTTTCTTCATTCCGATCTCTTCCTTTTGTTGTTTGATCTATACATGCCTACTATATATATCTTTGCAATTCCATAAACTAAGGATCTCATATGCATACTCTTTCTATATCTCTCTCTCAATGAGGTATCGGGGTGGAGTACACATTAAATATTAAATTTTGGCTTAAAAATTTAAGACTTTTTCAGCACTTTGACCACGAGATAGGAGTTAATTAAGGTAAAAAAACCTGTTCGACAAATAGCCACGGTGGTTTTTGGTTTTTTTAAGAACAAGAATTTTTTAAGATAGCCAGATTGTTGTGCAGAATGATTCCTTAATTGGATGCTGTTGCCTACTCGCCTGAGTCGCACCACGCTGAGCGCTTTTTTTTTTTTTTTGTTAAGCACGGCAAGGGGGAGAGTACCGACTGAGGGTGAGAGAGGGTACCAATTAACCTTTAAACCCGGATCCTTCGCATGACACTCAAGCTGTCATATCAGACAAGCTAAAGAAGATTGGTTCACCACGCGAAGCTGCTGTATAGAGGTGGGACGCTAATCATTTTTCTTGCTAACATATGATATGGAGAGTTGTCAAGTTTTCCACTCCGGTATTTCCAGTTTGCCTTCCTTTTTGATTGGTCTGGCAACACATCAAGAGGAACACGGATCCAAAAAAGACTCCAAATGCAATCAAATCCATCTCTTTCAACACTGTCAAAACAAACATAAAAGCTCAAAAAAATTCACGCATGAAAAGGGAAAAAACCATTGATCATGGGTTTTGCAAAGAACAATCAAGGAACCAGAGAAGATGCCAACAAACAAAAGAGAGAGAGAGAGAGATGAAACGCAAGCAAATATGATGAGTGGTAGCCGGAGGGATTGAGAGAACGGGTCTAATATATGAAATCCAAAACGAAACCAAACGGGGAGATTAAAAGGACGTAGTAAAGTCATCAGTAGATCATACAATTAGGTGTATTTTTTCCAAAAAAAGGTGTGCCTTTTATAGGGTGGGTAAATACTCAGCCACAAATCTCTCACGCGGAGGATTTAAACCAAGCTGACCTCATATAAGAGTTTACGAGGCTAAATTAACCTGTACACCATCACAGTAGTATACATTTGAGTTTATTTGTTTAATTCCACCTTCAAGGGTCAATGCATAATACCCGTGCAATTACCACTGCAAAAAAAAAACACTTTGTAGCGATCAAATATTTACGATCACATCAAACTATATAGTCACAATATATATAGTAATAACAACAAAATAAGATTGGTAGTCATAAAATATAAATATAGAAAAGCGACCAATATGTGTGGTCGGAAATAATAGTTGTAAAATCTAAACCTACAGCATATTTACGACCATATGTGTGGTCGCTTGGCTGATATATAATAATAGCGACGAGTTATTTGATTGTAAAAATTGATTTGTTAATGTATAATTTTCATGACCGGAATAGACGACCATAATGTGATCTCAAAAACATCTATTAAATCTTCTGGGTGTATTTTTTTGGAAATATAGCTAACAAAGAAAAGCCCTAATCCCTTAACCCCTAATCCCGATCGTCTCCTCCCGAGGAGTGGTCGCGATCTCGCTCAACGAGTGGTTGTGGTCGCGCCCGACGAGTGGTCGGCACCGTCGCCGTGGTTGGATCTTCGTCGTTGTACCGTTCGCCTACCTCTTCTATTCCGCGGCGAACTCCTTCCGCGACGAACCCGACCTTCCCTCGCTACCCATCTCCTATCTCCGTCGTCATCGCCGTGTGACCGTCGCTGACTTGCCCCTCCCTCGCGACCAGCCACCGAGCCTACCACCAAGCCTATCATCCTCGTGTTTCCGTTGAGACCGGTTGTAGACAGGGTTAACTTGAGGGAAGTACATGAAGAAGCTAATAATGATAGTAACAATATTAAAAATAATGAGGACGATGATGATGACTATGATTTGGACCAGCTTGTCATAATTATGAGCTTGGGATTAGGCCCAACCCAGCTCGGCCGACATACGTATGTAACGTTTTCAGGCTTATTCGAAATATGGACCTAGATTGGCTGGATCATACTTATGAGGCCAAATACGCTGCTTTGCCGTGCTGTTGTTAATACTAGATAAAAACCCGGGCCAAGCGTGGACTTGATCCGGCCTACTCATGCTTTGGTGCCTTCTGTACATGAGTAAAGTTTCTATAAGGTCGAATCTGAAAAATGCTCTTAGTATTTGCTCAATTAATAATGTTGATGAGCTTCTTCTCTTTGCATCCTTCAGGCCTTCGCAGCAACAGACGTTTTGTGTTCCGCGATGGTAGTTCTCCTGGTTCGTAGGGTTGACATTGATTTGGGCGGGCCTAGCACAGCTTAATTAGAACACAGTGTGTGGCTGCTTGATCTCTTCGGTTATCAAATAAAATCTATTTACTTTGTTATTCAACACTACTAATTTCTGTTATTTCTTACATTGCAATCAATGTATAAAACAGTGGAGCAACAGAGACTTCGAAACGAGTGTCTCCTTCACATTAACATGCACGTACGTTACTATGTTCCTCTTTATAATACAGCCCTCATGGAAAACCCGCCATCTCTCCCAACCCCACAAATCCAAATCCTCTCACTAGTCACTGCCACTAAACTATAAATAAAACCGAGGATCCAGGACTACTTCGAGGGGGGGGGGGGGAGTGATCGAGATCGAGATCGAGATCGAGAGAGATTCTGGCAAGGCGGTGGCGGCGGTGCTACTCCTCTCCGCGATGCTGGTGCTGGCCACCGTTGAGGTTCAGGTCCGAGGACCGGTCATTGTGGCGTGCATGCATGCAATGCTGGTCGCAAACAGTTCACCAGAGAGGCAGAGAGCCAGTGCTTCCTGGCTTGCCAGAATGAGATAATGAGCTGGGCGATGCATGAGATCCTAACAATCCCTCATGTGGGCTTCCATCCAAGAAGGCCGAGGTCGCACACAAGAAGAGGAACAACTCCACCGAAAGCTGCCAGGAGAGGGCTCAATAAGCGGCCCAGTGGAGATCCAGTCAATGGCCGCCATTACCGGCCCATTACCCTTCTTGTCCTTCATTTTGATCTCTTCCTTATGTTGTTTGATCATCTGTACGTCCGTAGCATGTTACATAATGAAGTGAAAAATTTAACAAGTTCTAAACCATTAACTTGCAGGCTACATTGAAAATCTAAAAAGAGGTGGAATATTCAGAGAAAATTAGGCAAATAGGGTAATATGAAAACCCAAATGCCACACAATGACACAACTCTGCATTGCCAAACACAATCGAACCCAAATATCAAACCTGGTTCATGCTGCAAGTCTAATTTCCCATCTCAGGGAACATTGTTCACAAAGTTTTCATGCAATCAATTAATTACTTTGGTGGACCCCATCCATCTGATCCCCCCGACCCATCCAATTATTGTACTCCCAATTACGCTCCAAAAGGAGTCCACCACATCGATCGAACCCAATCCGTTCGATCCAAATCAGACGGCCACGATCGGAGGACGTACCAAGTAGCAGCCTTTTTACCCCCCGGGGCAAAAGGGGTGTCAGGTGCCTGTGTCCCCATCCTGTCAGCGGTCCAATCCGGAACGGACGGCTCTGATCCACTGTAGTCCACGGGATCACGTGAGGCAGCCCGGCACGCGCGAGACACGTGACAGTGGTATAAAGGTCGGCAGCTCCCTAATCTGGGAGCATATGATTGGATAATACGTCTGCCGAATAGAAGCATTTAAATAAAGTCTCGACCTGCTGCTCCTCGGATGGGTTTAGTAATCCTCGAGTCTATGACGTGGTAGTTATTGATTGGGTTTTGGGTGGAGTGACGGCGGGGGACGGAGGGGTTACGGGGCTGCGATGGGGCCTACGGTGTCGGGGTGGAGAAAGGTTTCCTTCCCGAGGAGTTCGGGCGGTAACTTTGCTCCTCCGGTAAGGTTAAAGTTGGGACAGCGACGGGTGACGAGGACCACTTGACGGAGACATCACGATTTCCGTCGGTTCTAATGGGAGGACCACCGTTTCCCATTCCCATCTGATCGATGAAACGAGTGGAAGGGTTGGGAAACGGCATCAAGGTTATCAGGCCAGTGCAACCTATCATACGGCTCACAAGTTATCAAGTTATATTTTTAACGATCCCGATTCTAAATACATGATAGATAAATAACAAATTTGATCGAGGGATTTAAAGAGTGGGATGCTTTTTTGTAATATAGCTACAAAATAAATAGACGCAAAAATCCGTTTTAATTATCCCTTCCTCGTATCCTGATGCGTTTCGCATTCCGAATCCCGTTCCTTCATGACTTCCAACGACCAATTAAATGGTGGGAAATTAATAGGCATCGTTGTCATTTATGGGCCAATTTCATCGTGTCATTGGGCCGTCCACACATCCTTTTTTTTGGCAACATTTTAAGTCATCGATTTAAAAGCAAAATAAAAGCTGTGCCTTTGTCCTTTTAGTATTTTTTCACATACACTGATAAATACCCATTCAAAGCTTCTATGATTGGATTTATTGATGAGCTATTATTCCACCAAGGGATCTCGTTTTATGACTCCATATATATGTGATGTGGGATCACGTGAGGTGTTCATGGGCGGTTGGAATAGTCCGAGCAGGCCAATCCAAACAGCACCCGAATCCAATAATAGGCCAAGCAGCCCATGTGGCTGCGTGTGGGGTCCTGGCTCCCTTTGCCTTTACTTGTTATGGATTCAGATCCAATAATTTTTCATCGAGGGACTAATTTTAGAATAAAACTATAAAATATTTTTAAATATATATATTTTTCATTATCTTTGCTCGAGATGAGTTCGATCAAACTCTGCTTGAATAAAAACTGAATTTTAAATTTTAAGGGACCAAAAAGGCCATAAGCAAATCTCAGACAAATCCCTGAAAATTCAGGTGGTATCCAATCCGATTCGAAGATCCGACGAGGATTTACATATGAAATCGGGATTTTTGCATTCCGGTACCATGTACTTTCTCAGAAATGCACTTTGATACCATCAAATTTGAAATTTGCAATTTAATATCACCGATTTATAATACCAGAGCAAAGTAATCTGATCTCCCAAACGGCGTCATGCGGCCTGACGAAAAACTGTGGTGACGTTAGCTTGCATGGGAGAACTGTGGTGACGTCAACTTGCACGCGAGATTTCTAATTTTGACTGATTTTTTTGGTTGACCGGTTTGCTGACGTAAGAGAGAGAAAGAGAGCTTCTCCTCCTATGTTTTCTATCCGTTCCCCCGCCGCCTCCTCGCCTTCCAGCTCCTCACCCCGGTCTTCACCAACAATGGCTCCTGCGACTCCGTCGCGCGATCGCTGACGCAAGCCCTCCTCCTCCTTCTCGCCGCCTCATGCTTCCTCGCATGCATAACATACAACTTCCACTCGCTGGACGGCATCCTCTATTACGGCCTCGCCACCTTGCTCCGGCTCTTCTTCTTCTCCTCCTAGTCCTCCTCCGCTCCGGCTCTTCCTCCTCTCCTCATCTGCTCCACTCCTCCTCCGGCTCCTCCTCTGCTCCTCATCTGCTCCACTCCTCCTCTGCTCCACTCCTCTACTCGACCTCCTCCTCCTCCTCTGCTCGCCCTCGTCCTCGTCCGGCTCCTCCTCCACTCCTCCTATGCTCTCCCTCGCCCTCGTCCGGCTGCTCCTCCACTCCTCCTCTGCTCGTTCGCCTCCACTCCTCCTCCTCCTCCTCCTCTACTCGCCCTCGTCCTCGTCGACGGTGAGGTCGTCCAGCTCGGAGACGACGGGGAGAGCAAGGTTCATGGGCGTTGGAGTTCAAGGATCGCAGCGACCGGAACAGGGGACGCAGCAACTGGAGCTCGAGGACGTCGGCTGGAAGCTTGAGGACGTCGGCTAGAAGCTTGAGAGCGCCTGGGTTTGGAAGCTTCGCTGGAGTTGGAGAAGACGTCCAAGCTTGGAGATGGACAGAAACAGGGAAGCCGCGGTGTAGACCTTGCTCGAGGTATGCTTCACGCTTCACGGGTGAGTCGAGGACGATGAGGACGAGTCCTCCCGCTGGACCTACGGACGGCGACGAGCTTGAGGAAGGTGACGGGGCTCCTTCCTTGGGCTGAGCGGCGAGTTTCTTTGGGTTCCGCCGGCTGGAACAGAGGACGACGACGGTCTCCTCCTTAGGAGGCGGCGACGGCGACGACGACCAACTCCTTGGGCTGGATCAGTGGGTGGCGGCGATGGGTTCCTCGTTTCTTTGGGTTCCGCTGGCTGGAACAGGGGAAGACGACGACGGTCTCCTTATTTCTTTGGGTTCCGCTGGTTGGAACATAGGAAGACGACGGTCTCGTTTCTTTGGGTTCCGTCGGCTGGAACAGAGGAAGACGACGACGGGTTTTTGCGACGAGCTCCTCTGGCTGGACGACAAGCTCCTTTGGGTTCCTCCGGCTGGAACAGAGGAAGACGACGACGATGGGTTTCTCTGGTTGGGCAGCGGCGACGACGACCACTCCTTCGGCTGGATCAGAGAAGACGGCGACGAAGCTTTTGGAATCTTTCTTGGGTCGGAATAGGGGCGAGCGACGGCGAGCTCCTTGGGCTGGATCAAGGGAGACGACGACGGTGACAGGTTCCTCGAGCTCGACGACGACGGTGGTCTCCTTTTGATACTTCATTTCTAACTTGATGGTATCAAATTGCAAATCTCAAACTTGATGGTATCAAAGTGAATTTCTGGAAAAATGCATGGTACCAAAATACAAAAATCCCTCTGTAATTATCCATATTCGGAATCGGATTCAAGTTATGGACCCGGCAGACTTCTGATACCACAACCCAGTATTAATGGCGGGCTATTGGATGTTCCATTTGAACAACAGATTTCCTCCGGCTGTTAGACCAATCAGTTGATGACACGTGAACTAAAAGACGCTGTTTCCTGTGCATTTGCAAACAGCAGCACCGACAAACTAACGGAATCGGCGATTAATCGGGGGAAGTGGTAAAAATCGCGGGAAACGGCGTTACGAAAAGCGAAAGGTTGGCGGTGGGTTGGATCCCCAGAGGTCCTCGTTAAAGGGTGAAAAAAAGAAAGAGAAGAAGATCTGAGAATAAAAAACGAGCACGTAAAAAAGTAGGGTATAAATATCATCCTGCATGCTGTCTTTCTCTCTCTTAAATAGATAGATATGATTGAGTAGAGAGAGAAAGAGAGAAGGTTGCTGTCGACCTGAAATGAACCCAGGACTCATATATATGGCTGCAGACAGCTGCTGAGAGCATTGCTGATGCATGCAAAGGAAAATTTAAAAGCTGTGGGGGGAGTGGAGAGAGAAAGTAGTGAGAGAGAGAGAGAGAGAGAGAGAGAGAGAGAGGGGGGGGGATAGGTGGGTCATGGAAGATGGGGGGTTTTAGAGAGAGAAAGTGACCGGAGGGGGATGAAAAGAGAGGTTTTCATAGTTCCCATGCAAGATGGCGTGTTTGAGGGGTTTCATATACTTTTTCATTTGTTGCTCGAATGATGGATGGAATGTGTGTTGGGAGGCATGAAAACCGGGGAAACGTGGTAGGAGAGTTAGTTGGCCGTTTGGGGAAACGATATATAGCCTGAAAGATTGATCGACATAATCAAATACAACAAAATAATCCCGATATATATGATTGTGTAAAGTTATTCTCGAAATTGATATGAAGTTTGTAACATGGACTATGAAATCACTCAATATTTTTTAAAATAATACATACAATATGTGGAGGAAATCCCCATAATTCATGAAAAAAGTTCCATGGATCTCTCTTCTCATTAATTAATTGCATGTTCCACCACATGCCACCCTAACCCCCCCTCCCTCTCCTCAACCAAGCTTCCCCTCTTCTCCACTTTCCTCCCTCTTCTCCACTTTCCTCCCCACTACTCGTTTCCCCTCTTAGCTCTTCCGCTCTTCCCTCCATTATTATGTAGATTCCTATACGTTTCCCAAACTAGCTAAACAGTAGCTAGTAGCTGGCCGCAGTAACTCCATTCACCTAAATCTCCATACACGTAAACGTAAACGTAAACATAAAAAGCCGAGACCCCAAGACACCACCACCTCTGTCACCCCCTGCACCTCACCGGCCTCTCTCTCTCTCTCTCTCTCTCTCTCTCTCTCTCTCGATTAGATTCCAGAGAGAGAACACGTATACATACATACATATCTAGCTAGCATATACAAGTGACAGATGAAGAGACGGAGAGAGAAAGCAGCAGAGATGGGCCCATCTCTGCCATCTTTGCATCCCCCATAACACTCTCATTCCCTCTCTTAACATGTCTCCTTCTTCCTACAGTGTAGAGAGAGAAAACTTACACGTAGAACATATGAAGATATATATATGTATATATCTAAACCGGGGAGGAGAGAGAAAGTGCTACAGAAAGGGCCCATCCGGCAAGCCCCATGACACTCTCTCTCCTCACTACTTACATGTAAGAGAAGAGAGCAGTTTTTTTGCACAGAGACTGACATATATCTAGAGAGAGGAAGAGAGAGAGAGAGAGGGGGGGGGGAGGGAGGGAGGGGAGGAGGTGGGGGAGAGGAGGGATGGGCTGAAATATTAGCGGGGATAGCTGACACTAGCATGTGACCGGACGAGAGAGAACCAGTGAACCCTACTCCGTCTCTATCTCTCTCCCCCTCTCTCTTCGCTTACGAATACCAAGACACCCCCCCATCTCTCTCCCTTCCCTTCAAGAGAGAGATGCCCCCCAAGCCAGTAGATCGGTTTTGCCGTCTCCCCCACTAGTATCCTCTCTGCCCCATCTCCGGAGATGGGTGGCAATGGGAGAGCCGTGGCTTTTGTTTTCCTTGTTCTAGTGGGTCTCTTGAGCTCTGTTAATGGTGGCGTTAACGATGGTGAGGTTATAGATAAGCTACCTGGTTGAGTTTTTTAATGGGGTCTTTGCATTATAATAGTTGATAAAGACGAGAGGCTCTGTTAGCCGTATCAAAGTTCCATTTTTTTTTTTCTATTCTATTGCTTTCATAGGACTTAGATTACGTTACTCATTAATCTATTGGAGTAGTGACGCAAGGGAGGTATAGTTCCTAGTTTCTTTATGGTGATTTCTGCCCGTTTTCATGAAAAAAAGCCTTTTTTTTTTGGTTATATTGCTGTTTAAATTCCTATGTTTTCTGGGTTTCTGTTACTCTTCCTGGAGAAGCATGTGTTGTCTGTTTCATACTTTATTGTAAGTAATGGTACTATAAATCCACGGTACTATGAATCTATTTATAATAGTGTTTCTCTATGTTGAAAAGCTTTTTCCCTGTTCCTCTCACCATTATCAACAGGGATACTTTTCTGAGAATTTTATTTAGTTTTGTGTTACTAAGTTTTCTCCTCATAATGTTCGGAAAAAAAAAAGATATTTTGGGTTGACCCCGTGTTACTCTGGTTCGATGTATAACTTGATTCGAGGTAGTAACTTGGATAATACAAGATTTTTTTATAGTTAAGAACTATTTTTGTGGTTGGGCTTCTATCTATTTGCATCTTTTGTAGCTTTTTTAAATTAACTGGGAATTATAAGATTAGTCTGCACTTCTTTGTTACTATATAGGCTCCCCCATAAAAATTACTGTCTCTTGTCGTTAATGCGTTTCTGTAGATACCCTCATAGGCTCTTGATCCCTTCATTGTTTGATTTCTTGGTTCTTGTTTGCTTTTAGGTTGGAATCTCATCCTAGACAGCTTGCTTACTGGTCCCATGTCTCTCCCTCTCTCTCTCTGGTGGTTCTCTTGTTTATTTTTTGAACATCAGTTACCTTAACTTATCAAACCTCTTGTTTATAATTTTAGGTAGTCCATCCATACGTGTATATGTAGTGGCAATTATAAGAAGCATCAGTCTCAGTTGTTCCTTTCATGATTTGTTATCTATTCAATTGTCAGAGACTGGAGAATTTCACAATCTAATTAGTGAGGAACTCAATGGTGTTGCTTTCTCGCTTATGTTCTTCTTCAGGTGCGACACTTTTGGAAATCAAGAAGTCTTTTCGCAATGTCGACAATGTGCTGTATGACTGGGTAGAATCTGGCTCTTCGGATTATTGTTCGTGGAGGGGGGTTACTTGTGATAACGTAACCTTCAATGTCGTTGCGCTGTAAGAATGTCATCTGCATCAAATTCTTTGCTTCCAGGTTACAAGGCAATTGATTTGTTCTTATGCTGTCATATTTTTTTTAGGAATCTTTCGGGGTTGAATCTTGACGGGGAAATCTCACCAGCAATAGGAAATTTGAAAAGTCTCGAGTCTGTGTATGAGCCATCAACATCTTTACATGGGAATTCTAGTTTGCATGTCTATATGAATGGATTCCCTGATTTGAATTGCCTACTCATTGCTCTCATTTTTAAAGAGAGTGAGAGAGCATCTTCTTGATTTCTAATTGCTTTTTGCTGAACTCAAATTGTTTCCTATTTGGAAATTGATATTTAAATATGCTGTTCTTGGACAGTGACTTAAAGTCCAACCGTTTGTCTGGCCAGATCCCAGATGAGATCGGTGATTGTTCATCGTTGACCACACTGTGAGTGGTTATTATCCTAAACTAATTTTTATCAACAGTAATTTATTTCTTGTAATTATCCGAATGATGTAGTACATGTGAACCATCATTACTTTGTTTATGACATAGTGCTTAGCATGAATTGACATTTATATTCTCTGTTGACCCATTTACTTTCTGATTATTACTAGATTCATCTCCAAATTACAATTTCATAGTTCTTTCTAACTGTTTTCTGGGTAATAATGTGACTTTTACTAATGAGGTAATTTGCTTTGCATTCCGCTAATGATGTCTTCTCAGGGACCTATCCTTCAACAATATCTTTGGGGATATACCATTTTCTATATCAAAGTTGAAGCAATTGGAGAACTTGTAAGCATATATGTAGGATATGAAATTCTGCTTTCCGCAAAATTCAGATGTTAAAATGTGTTGCTGGTGTTTCAGGGTTTTGAAAAACAATCAGTTGATTGGGCCAATACCTTCTACTCTATCACAAATCCCAAATTTGAAGATTTTGTAAGTACCTTTAATTTGCTTCTTCTTCATCTAATCCTATGTGATTTAGATCAGTTTCAATATGATCATAACTCATCTCTAGGGACCTTGCTCAAAATAAATTGAGTGGAGACATTCCTAGGCTCATTTACTGGAATGAAGTGCTACAATATTTGTGAGTATATACTACAATATTTTGGCATGGGGCTAGAACCTTGTTCGGAGATTTATCTGGTTGTGACAATATTGGGTCAACGATGACTTAGGGGCTTACGAGGGAACAACTTGGAGGGTACACTTTCTCCCGATATGTGCCAGTTGACTGGCTTGTGGTACTTGTAAGTGCTTTGAGCGCATATCTCTTCTAGTATCCTCTTTCATTATGCATTGGTTCAGTCACTGACCATGTTCATTCTCTTTCAGTGATGTGAAAAACAATAGCTTGACAGGGGAAATTCCACAGAGTATTGGAAATTGTACCAGTTTTCAGGTTTTGTACGTACATTTGCCTTGGGTAATCACTAATTTAATGGACCAGAGAAGTGCACAAGTCTAATGTGAATTTTTCTGCTTCTGTTAGGGATCTGTCATACAATCACTTTACTGGAGAAATTCCTTTCAATATCGGGTTTCTGCAAGTTGCTACATTGTATGTGGTGGTTATACTTCATTCTCACAGTTGAAAATAAGTTTGAACTTCCTTTCAAACAATCTGAGTTTATTCTGTGATCAGATCCTTGCAGGGGAACAAATTTAGTGGGCCTATTCCAGCTGTTATTGGTCTCATGCAGGCTCTTGCGGTTCTGTAAGCTTTAATGATTCTTTGTGCTTCATAACCCGTATTATCATTCTATGATAGAATATTGCATTTGAAAGACAAAAACGGAAGTGTCGTAAGGACATCATTTTTGTGTTTTGTTTACCTCAACATATCATAATCCTAGGCAGGTTTTTTGCACATGAATAGGAGATGCCATTCTACATATAGTATTTTTTTCTCAGGATTGCTAACTTTCTCTCCTCATATGGTAACAGAGATCTAAGTTGCAATGTTCTCACTGGACCAATTCCTCCTATCTTAGGCAACTTGACATACACTGAAAAGCTGTAAGCTCTAAATTTCTCCAAGGAACATATGCTTGTCATCTTCCTTGCAACTATGTCTACCATGTAATTTTAAATTTTCCCATGGTAACAATCACTTCTATTCAGTGCATAAAAATTTCTTTACAGGCTTAGTACTTAAATGTCAAAAAACCTACAATCAGATAGTTTCTTCTTTTTGAAAGGAGAATCATTGGTGAAATGTTTCCAAATTCACAGGTATTTGCAAGAAAATAAATTGACAGGTCCCATTCCTCCAGAGCTTGGTAACATGACTAGGCTCCACTATCTGTAAGGAGAGACTTGTTAGTTCTTCCTTGCTCTAACTTCATGCAGCAAGTTATTGACACATCTGAACACCTCAGGGAATTGAATGATAACCAACTCACTGGGCACATTCCACCTGAGCTCGGCAAGCTTACTGAGCTATTTGACCTGTATGGCTAATGCAAAAGTTACCTCACTTTTTGGTTTTGTTTATTATCCTTTCCATCGTGATGATTGCTGGTCAGCTAAGTGTTGTAGAAAAATTTAATCTTCCGTGATTTTGCAGTAATGTCGCGAACAACAATCTTGAAGGGCCAATCCCTAACAACTTGAGCTCCTGTGTAAATCTGAATAGCTTGTAAGCATACTTCAACAGCTTATGATGTTGTACACTGTAATGATCTACCCAGGGGGATATTACTGAATGCTGTATAATGACAGGAACACACATGGAAACAGGCTAAATGGAACAATACCCCGTGGACTAGAACATTTAGACAGCATGACCTACTTGTAAATGGATTTCTGCCAACTTGGAATTTCATTTTTGTATTTGCATTGGAACTTAATGTCTGTGATTGCTTTGTATAGGAATCTATCATCCAACAATCTGAAGGGTCCTATCCCTCTTGAATTAGCAAAAATTAGTAATTTGGATACACTGTAAGCGCCAATGGCTCATTGATGTTGTGTCTGCCATTGTTGCTGTGCATTGGTGAAGATATCCTAACTTGCTTTTGGTTTTTATGCTGTATGGCACAAAAATTTCTGCAGTGATATATCATCTAATGAGATCAGTGGCCTAATTCCTTCTTTGATTGGTGATTTAGAACATCTTTTGAAGCTGTGAGTATTGCAATATTATTTCCCATCTCTTCTTCTCTTTTTTCTTCCATTTATGACTTATTTTTTTATCTTGCTAGAAATTTAAGCAACAATCATCTGGTCGGTTACATTCCACCTGAGTTTGGAAACTTAAGGAGTATAATGGAGATGTAAGTAGTCCTTGTAAAAGAAATAGAATGTCTTTGTTGTGCTTGTATCTTCTATGCAACTATACATATGAACTCTTTGGTTTCATGAACTTCGTAGAGATTTGTCAAGTAATCATCTATTGGGCTCGCTTCCTCAGGAGCTTGGTCTGCTGCAAAATTTGATCTCACTGTGAGACATTCATTTTTTTCTTTTATTACTGTATGCCCGTCCTTAAGAGGAGTTAAGAGGAGTGTTCTCTGTTTCCTCACTTTTGGAATGTCAACTTTTTGCAGGAGATTGCAAGATAACAATTTATCTGGTGATATAATGTCCTTGACCAACTGCTTCAGTCTTGCTATCCTGTGAGTTCTTAGCAGGTTTTTTTAAGCTTCTCACCCGATAACAGTAAAACTGAAATTTTTGCTACTGTTTCACCAATGAACAGGAATGTTTCTTATAATAATCTTGTGGGTGATATTCCTACAGTGAACAACTTCTCGCGATTTTCCTATGATAGGTGAGAAATTTCTTTTTGGCTTCTATAGGTACTTCAGACTTGTTGCATATTTATAAAGATATAAGTTGTGCGCAATGTAGTAAGCTTAGGCTGTTATCAAGATTTTGGCAGTATGAAGGAACATGATATCTATTTTGTGAAATTTGGTGATGCCATAGTTTTCTGATTACTGAATCAAGCTGATCATGGATACAGCTTCATAGGAAACCCTGGTCTTTGTGGCTACTGGCAAAGTTCTCCTTGTCATTCATCCCAGTCACCTGAGAGAGGTATACACGATGGACCACCTCCTGATTATAAATTGATGTATCTTTGCAAGCTACTGTTATCATCTCCTATTCAAAGTATTGCTTGGCTTTTAAGTACATGAATAATTTTGTTTCAATCATGAAAGCAATCTCATTATGTGGTAATGAACTGATACTGATTACTAATGCAAATGATATAACTTACAATGGTTACTTATGATATTGATTGTTTGCAGCTTCAATTCCAAAAGCTGCAATCCTGGGCATTGCATTGGGAGCTCTGGTTATACTTTTGATGATCCTAGTGGCAGCATGTAGACCACACAACCCGCCTCCTTATTTGGAGGCTTCTCTGGGCAAACCAGGTAGATTTCCCTTTCTTCATCTCCACAGAAAATATTACAACATATTTTACAGGAAACTAGACGAACATACTTCTGCTTGAACTTTCTGTTGGGATTTTAGCCAATATGGCTCAAATCAGCTGAAAAATAAACTTTCAGCTGGGCTTATTAGTCCCCACGTGTAGTCTCTGATTAGTGACAAGTAATGTAGATGGTTTATATTATCCATCAACATGGCAGTGGTTTCTCATCCTAATAAGTTTCTTATTTTTGCTGCAGTGCATAACATCTCGCCTAAACTAGTGATCCTGCACATGAACATGGCGCTTCATGTATACGAAGACATTATGAGGATGACTGAAAATTTAAGTGAGAAATACATCATTGGGTATGGTGCATCGAGTACCGTGTACAAATGTGTCTTGAAAAACTGCAGGCCAGTGGCCATCAAGAGGCTTTATGCTCATTATCCACAGAGCCTAAAGGAGTTTGAGACGGAGTTGGAGACTGTTGGCAGCATCAAGCATCGAAATCTGGTTAGCCTCCAAGGCTACTCCTTATCTCCTGCGGGCAACTTACTCTTCTATGATTATATGGAGAATGGCAGCCTCTGGGATCTTCTTCATGGTATGCAATGCTGGTTAGCTTCACTAATTTAATTGGCAGGACATCTATAACCTTCTGACATTTAGATGTAAATGAAAGATTTTTAATGAGCGTCTCTAAACTATTTCAGGCCCTTCGAAAAAGAAAAAACTTGAGTGGGACACGCGCCTTCGAATCGCTCTAGGTGCTGCTCAAGGATTGGCTTATCTGCACCATGATTGCAGCCCGAGAATTATCCACAGAGATGTTAAATCATCAAACATACTTCTCGACAAGGATTTTGAGGCTCATCTCACCGACTTCGGCATTGCAAAGAGCCTGTGCATCTCCAAGACCCACACCTCCACCTATGTTATGGGTACAATTGGGTATATCGATCCAGAGTATGCTCGTACCTCCCGCCTCAATGAGAAGTCCGATGTTTACAGCTACGGCATTGTTTTGCTGGAGCTCCTAACAGGAAGAAAAGCAGTAGACAACGAGTGCAACCTTCATCAATTGGTAAATTTCTATCCTTAAGTAATCTGTTACCAAATTGAACCCTGATTTCCTGTCATGAGTAGATTATAGGATAGCTTGTTAATATCATTAGACTTGAGCCTCCTTTTTAAACCAAGAACAATAAACTGAAATTGAAACTGCTAATCTGAAGCACAACATCATGAAAAATGATCTGAGAAAACAAGTAAGAAAAGTGGTTCTGTTTATGCTTTAATTGCAATTTCTATATATTGATATATGATTAGTGATATAACTTTATATTTGAACAACAATAGCTGAGACTGAAACATGCAACTAGATATTACTATTTTCTTGCCACAAGGAAATCGATAGTGTCTACCTTGAATGCTACTACTTTTTACTTGGGGCATCTATGATAGCTTTTGTGAAGCTTTATCTTTTAGTGTGAAACTTGTATCTGAAAGATACTTGATAAGATCTCCAATATAATGCATGGGGACCAGAGTGGTCCATATATGCCCGAACCTTACTGTCATAGAGGCTGACTCCTTCAATCATTTCAAGGCAGCTTTCATTGCACTTGAAGTAGCTTGTCTCTTTGCACTGCAGTGCCATCTCATTGTTCCAGAACTTGTCCGATTATACTGCATCTTGTTGCACAAACCTTGCTGATTAGTGCTTCATTTATGTACCAATAATACACATTCATTGCTGATTTCTGATGCTAGCCTTGTTTTGATTGATTAAAATAGATACTGTCGAAGGTCACAAACAATGCAAATGCTGTCATGGAGACCGTCGATCCGGACATCTCATCCACATGCAAGGATCTGAGCACAGTCAAGAAGGTTTTTCAGCTGGCCCTGCTCTGCACCAAGAAGCAGCCAGCCGATAGGCCGACGATGCATGAAGTTACACGCGTGCTTGGCTGCCTTGTCGAGCCAATGCCGCCTTCGAAACCACAGCAGCAGCTCCTTGCCCTGCCGCCACCTTCGTCACTGCCGACCTACATTGACGAGTACGCGAACCTCAAGAATCCGAACACCTTGAACTGCACAGCTTCACTGAGCTCGTCGGATGCGCAGTTGTTCCTGAAGTTTGGCGAGGTGATCTCCCAGAATACGGAGTGATTCAAACCGCGAAAAGGGTCGTCTTTTTTTTGAATGCAGATCAACTGTGATAAAGGTTTTTGGTTAGCATTGGATCCAATGTTACTGTAAAATAGGGTGAAGTTTCTCTCTTTTTGGTTGTATGTGGAATTATGGAACACTGCTGGATACTAAGGTAATGAAAGTGGTTCTCTCTACTGTATTATACCTTCTGTTAGCGTTTCTCTTTCCTTTTCTCGTTTCCGTTGAGTTAAGAAGACCTTGAATTAAAGACCGCGTACAGCACCCAGAGACGGACCCACCGAGTCTGTGGCCACGTTCCGTTGGTTCCCATGAGTGGTCGCTCACCGTCTCTGGAGGAACAATGATTCACTGCTCCCTATGAGCTGGTTATGGTCGTCCGATTGATGATTAATTCCAGTGGTCCAAGAGGGACACGTGGTAGAATCAGAGTGAGTCCTCGTGATCTATGAGCTGGTTGGACAGTGGACTTAATTGAAGCTTATAATAATAGCAAGACTTGCAATTTAAAATTGGGCTGGCATGAACAAGAACAAATTTATTGAAGATTTATAGAATTAATATGTATGTTTGAAGTCACTGTCAATGATGATGTATCATCAGGAATATGACATGAACTGTCAATTTATGTAAGAATGGAATAAAATTCACAAGTATGTTTCAAGCTTCCAATCAACATCAGATTACTTCAATCCGATAGAATGTAACAAACATGTCACATCTTTGAGATGATATGATAATAAGCAAAAATATCGCAACAATTCCATGAAATTGGGACATCATCATCAACAATTCATTCTCTTTTCTGACCTTCCATCGACTCATTTAACAGGAAACTTTCAATACTATGCTCATTCAAGACTTGTGAAACCCAAACATCAAGACTGGAACCATATCTTGAACTGAATACATAAGTACAGATTTCAAACGAAGAGGAATTATGAGAAAACTTGGTTTTCTTCCATCCACATGCGCTTCGGATTCTGATCTGAAACTGATCATCCTAAATGATTATGGTCCATGTTGGGAAACCCAGTCTGACTGCGAGGCTTTGCCGGATTGAAGGCTTCAAACCATGTGACGTCGGAGCGGCGTTGCATTTGAGCAGCAGTCATGTTTAAGCAGAAAGAATTGCCTCGACTCTATCTATTGATGCATGTAAACGTCCATACTTCATATTGAATATAGGTTCTCCAGTACCTACAGCCCTGCCAATCAGACAAGGTTTCAATAGCCATTCACTACGAAATAGATGGCTGGTCCAGTTTTTCGATTTACAGATCAAGAGCGCCAGCTTTAAGTTCATTCTATTTATACCATTCCTTTTGCAACTCAGCTCGGACGTTTCTAAGCGTAGGATTCGTTTGAAAACAGCATAATCTGAGGACATAAATGACCTGTATCCAAGTAAACACAACTAAGACTTACCCATGAATCTCTGGGAGAATGTATTCAGCTCTCCAACCAATCCGGATATCGAACCCTGGAACCAAGCCAATGGAGGTTTTGTTTCTGATCTGGGAAACACCATCTCCACCCAAGCATGTTGAAAGCTTCCATTTCCATCCAGTTACATTGTAGTGAAAATTGTGGCCTATGCCAACCTGCGCTGTCGGGATAATACTCATCATGCATATTCTAGGATCATTCAGTTGGGCCTTATCACCTTTTTGCACTGATTATGACAATGACAACCAGCAACTACAAATTAATAAACTCACACTTTGTGGCCTAATAATCACAGAGAACATGAAGTAGTATTATTTACAATAAAGATGTTGATCATTCAACAAACTAGCACACTAACTACCTCCTTCAGGGTCTACATGCAAGGTAGGGTAATGCTTTCTTGTACCTCTCAAGCAAGTTAAACCCCACGTACTGGAAATGTGCTCCGACTCACAATGTATTGTTTATTATAGCAAAGTCTAACTATTGACCAAGTTTGCACATAAATTTTAGGTAAAGCACAAATCCTATTTGTGCATATCTTGCTGCAGGAAGATTAATTTGTCATATTCATCAGCAACTAAAATCATTTCCTCATCTCTCTGCTTAGAACTTTTCATCTTCATTTCTATCAAAAACTTCTGCTAACCAGATCCCCCATGAAAGCTTATTTAATTCGACTGTTACATTTGCTACCTATTATTTGATGGACCACTTGCCTGCCCTTGGAAAATACACTTCTATGTACTGATTTTGCAAACAAATTAAAAGCTAAGACACAAGCCATGCACTTTGAAATTCAAATTCTCCTAAATCTAGATGTGGATTCTTTGATTCTATGGTTCATACTTCAAGAAAATACTATTTTAAGAGAATGAGGAGATTAAAGAACAAGATGAAGAATCCAATCAGCAAATTACCCTAATACTTCCTTCCTTGGCTTACTCTCTGGCATTCAGGACAGACATGAAAGTAGCTTAAAACCACGAACGATCAGTCTTCCAAAATGATCTGCATCTATTTAGTTTCTGCATTGCTAAATTGACAACGTACTAGATAGTTACATACCAAAATAATTCATTTCTCCTTTGCTCGAGTTTGCATTGATGTACTTGCCATTGCCTTGCACTTATAGAAGCATTGGGTCTTGATGTATCCAAATTTGTTTGAGAAAACGATTCTCCTATAGCTACTAATCTTTTTCTCTAGATTGGGTATACACACAAATACTTCCTATTTAAGTTATTTATGAGTCACATTCTCACCGATATAAAAAAACAGACTTTGCAAGTGACAGATGTATAGTTATCAATACTTACCGCGTTAAACAATGAAAACCTAGACACAAAGCTACTCCTTATTGTTCAATATTTTAGCACTTATTTAGCTAGTTTTCATACTCGCCTTTATGAATACGTTGTAATCTACCCTATATATTGGTATATGGCACAGCAGCTCACCAAAGTAATACCACTTTGACATAGGTGACAGTATAAGCACTTAGTTCTTCAAGGTATACCTCCGAATATTTCCGATAAACTTTACAGCACTTAGATATTCGATATATATATTAGCACTAATGGACACTCTTATCATTCGCCTTCTGTTATTATTTTCTTACAGACAATGATTGACATACGAGTGGGACGACCCGTGCCGGTAATTGACTGGCACGCGGGTCGTGCCGAACCAGTGCACAATCTTCCCTCTCTTGCCCCTTTTTTTCCTTTCTCCTCCTCTCCTTTTCCACTGACGTGTTAATATAGTGCACGGTTTCGGGGGGTGGTTTACTGACCTGGCTCCCAGCCGGGTCAGTAAATGCCTTGCTTACAGGTACCTGGTTGCTTTACAAGAAGAGAGATTCTAGTTAAATATTACCCACCATATAAAATTAGCTGCTAGCATTTCTAACTTAAGCCTTAAGCAGTTATAAACGTACATCTTGGTATGCCACGATCATGTTCTATAGCACATTGCTATTAGTTTTTCCAAACCTGTTAGCCCCCATTAAGATGCATATAGCTTTCCAAATTACTCCCATTGGATAGCCTACCCTACTAAAAAATCTCTTGTCAACATTTATTTCCTACATAAAACTACACACCCCGCATAATAGGTTACCAATTTAAATCTCGTTCTGGAATAGCCTTCTCAAACGAAGCTTTGATAACCAATAATGAATATGATTACGCATCAAATTTATTAAAAGACCATGCAAAAAAATCTCAATGAACTGCAGATATCAAGTGCCAATGACCCAGCGACAATAGAAGACTGCTGCAATTTCTAAACTGCAGTTCAGTATGCTCTCAATTGGATAACCCAAAACCTCTTGCAGCCAGTGATAGTGAGCGATGAAGGATGAAATCATCATACCTGGAGATTCAGAAACTTAGTTAAGGGAATCTTTTTGGATAGCAGCCGGACATCCTTATTTATAGGCTCGCATATGAACTTCCATTTCCGATCAGGTGTCATAGGTTTGACGACCACCTTCGTTTGGAAGTCATTACTCTGAAAATTAAAGAACTGAAACACGAAAAGAAACCATCATCACATACAGAACCAAATTCTCTCGATGGAATTTAAACCACTGAAAAAAGAATAGTTTTGAATGGTTTTGATGGATTTCTCCTAAAGATATTAACTTTCCAAGAATCATGGTGACATAAGGGCTCGAAATTGGAAACCAAACAAAACCCTTGAAACCGTCGACGTTATGAGTGGGATTAGGAGGTATACGGCAAATAGAAAGGGATACCTCGAGGTTGAGGCCGAGGCGAAACCCCTGGATCTCCTTTCGGAACTTGAAGAAGAGTTCGGAGGGGACGACGTTTATGTTGTAGAGGTCATCGAGGGAGGGTTCCTCGTTGTTGTTGTTGTTGTCCGGATTGATGCTGCTGATGGATGCCTCTCCTCTGCTCCGATTCCAATCCGATGCCGCCATGGCCGTATCCATGAAGGCCCGAGAAGAGAGTGGAGAAGAGCGCCTGGGAGAGAGGCGGTATCGACGAGTCGGATCCGGATTGCGATTAAAACGTGATCCGACCTGCTAATCCGGGTACCATTGTCCATTGCCAAGAAATCGGATCCAGGTTGGATTTCGGGCAGGAGATGAGGATCCAAACCCGTTAATACAGATCCATGTCAAGTTTATTTCCTGGTTTTAGTTCAAAAAATTGTTGGATTTTTTGGCATATATATACCTTGCATATGTACACTTGTAAAGTGAAAACTAACATATATATAACCTTCAAAATTCTCCTCTATTGCGTATATTTGTGCTCCTTCCAAAAAAAAATAGGTAAAGCCATCTCTTAAAAATAAAATATTTCAACATCACAGTTGCTCCATTGATTACAATATATATGCAAAGGAAGAAATGATAAAGATGCTTTCTACAAAATGGTTACAAAGAAGAAAATCTTTTCTCAACTTCTTTTGGGAAGCTCTCTCACTCATCATCAGATTAAAAGTGAGTTCTGAAAGTACTGACTCGCAAATTGCTGTCATAATTAGCTCAGGAAAGTAGTGCTCTTGAATGGCAATGTAAAGAGGTCAATTTGATGACTGGAGAGACTGAGAGCATGCAGCCTCAAGCTGTGTTCTAAGCTGGGCTAAGCTGAAAGCAATGTCAACCCGACGAACAGGAGAACAGCCATGGTGAAACAGAGACCGACAATTGCTGCAAAGGCCTGAAGCATGTAGGAGAGAAGAAAACTCATGGAGATCATTAATAGAGCAAATACTAAGAGAGTTTAAGAATTTGATATTGCAATACCTTTCCTTCAGACTCGAAGTTGAACTTGACTGTGACCCAGGACAATCCTCTATCGACAAAAGGAGCCAAGGCAAGAGCACTGCATGAGAAAATAAATGCAAATTAGGTATTGTAACATATCATAATCCAAGAAATTGTGCGGTGCCTAGTGCACACCTCTAATGGTTAAAAATTTTGGCCTTGTGGTCACAAGTTCAAGCCCTTACTATTGCAGTTCATGAATAGATATTTATGGTGGCCATCTATGGCATGACTTATGGCATTGAAGCAAGAACTTGTAGAGGGTATGTTTATAGAGCATTTAAAACTATGCCTGGGTAGTAGGCTCAACAAATACAAAAAAAAACCCAACAAATTTTGTGCGAGCATTTGTGTAGACTCGCCCTTTGTATCTTGTCCATATGAGTTGTCGGTGTAGAGCAAAATTGCTCTGTTTAACGCTCTCTGAATATCTATCCTATATCTTTGATTTTAAGCCCTTTAATAAATCTGTAAAATGTAGGAAAGTTTCAAATATCCAGCAAATAATAACAGCCGAAAACTTGACAACTAAGTAACTTGATAGTATGTTACCGATGATCTGACTGACATGTACCTGTAAAATAAATATTTCTATCTGGCTGTCCAACGAAAATTGCAGAGAATCTAAAATTAAATAAACATAAACAAAGAATGCAAACGGATGAACTCCGAGATTTAGAAGCTTACCCTGCGGCGCGTATAATCTTCGTAACTTGACTACCAGCCCACACCATTGCCATAACTTTGAGGAATCTGGTATTGGGATATAAGAAGCAGAGTTAACAAATTGCATGTAAGAGGAACAGATGTGCAGATAATCCAATTGAGTGCACCACCACCTTTCAGCAGCTGCAGGGTATCCCATTTTTCCAGGAGCAGGAGCAAAATAGAACCTGTAAATGTCAGAGCTACAAAAATGAGCTCATGATTTGCAGACAAAGAGCATGAGCAAAGGTATAGCTCTGCAAGATTTAGAATAGAAAAATCTAGTATTTCAGGATCAAGGTAAATTTCAAGTTTCTAAGATAGTTGACCAATGAACAAACCAAAAATCTGACATATAAACACAGCTCACTCACTTGCAATTGTCTAAGAAAGAAAATTACACAATCCAAGTACGACCAGAACTCACCAGACAAAGAGAAAAGTTATGAGATAGTAAATGGTATTAAGTAGCCCATACGATAGCACTCCAGCAACTCCATATCTTTTTAGCTTTTGTAACAATCTGACATATAAACACATAGCTCTTGAACAAAAGTACGGTAGAAAAGACTTTCAAACACAACTCTGAGCAAACCATCATAAACACAAAAACAACATAATGAGCATTCAAGGAAAACACACCAAACAAGAAGAAATGCAAACAACTATGTAGCAAAAAAATGCAAACAAGAAACTGGTCCTTGCAGCTTCAGCTGTCGCTTCATGATTTTCAGGTCCAGGGCCTTCTAATCTTCCGCCAAAGAAAAGGAAAGAAGCAAAAACATGCTTAAGCTAGAATCGCCATAAATTATAGTACTGGAGTTAAAACTGCAACTAGAGAAGGAATATGGCTGTGTAACTGAGCCAGCTAAGATGGCTTTTGAAGCATGTACAATGAAGAATAGCCCAAGGCTCAAGTAAGGCAATGAGTTGCATCTTCATCAAACAGGCACTTTGACAAGGTTTGAACAGAATAGTAAACTCCTGTGTGTATGAGCCCCATATATACGAGTGACTGACCTGTAATTCTTGATTATCTATTTATACACTATGCTAAGGACCATTCTAAGGATAAAAGGGGGAAGAGAAGAAGTTTATTACCATTCGATGAAAGTGTATAATCCTGCTCGAGTTTAGGTAGATTTTTTGAGGAAATGACGGAGCTTAACACAGTTATCAGCGCCACACCAAGTCAACAAGGTTAACTATCTTAAGAATCACGCTAATAGGCATCGTCATGCAGTTTGCATACCAGGCATCCATACTAGTTTCACTTCTTTGCTTGTAGGAGGATTGTCCTTACCTTATCTTTTGCAATCTGATAAAAAATCTTTAGATCAACTTGCATATTACATCTAAAAGCTAGATTGTTATTATGTATTTCTGTAAAAAAGCTACATGATCCATCACAGCTACACTCTTGCATGTAAGTTAAAATTGAGTATCACCTTAAGTACCCAAAAGAAAATAATACAGAAACAAGGCACAACAAATTTGACTTTTAATATTGGCAACTAGCAAGTACTCTTTTGACGAGAAAGGTTTTCCAGGTCGTCCAGCATCGCTTCTCTCTAACCTCAATTGAAGAAAGAAACCATAATCAAAATAAGTACTAATAGCAAAAGCTATCAGCAACCCTACAAGCTCCACAATATAACTATAAGTCTATAACCTATTTACCACAAGGGCTGGTGGACCACCCCTCCGAATCCCCGTGATGGACACCCTGCAATCAGTGATATAAACCCAATTACAACCAAATTAGGAAGAAAATTCATCACGGACCAGCAAATTGAAGCAATCTAGGAAAGAGGAATCTTAGGAGAAGCCTAGAAAACACCAACCCATCTAATGGATCACCTCGATCGCATCATTCTTGGAGCAAAGAGGCGGCGTTGAGTGTGCCTCAGGCAAAAAGGCGGCGCCTTTCCTTCGGAATCGATAGGCGGAGACCCTGGTGGGACCCCATGGGTGAGATCGAATGGAGCTCTGGTAAACGATGATTTCAGTTCTTGGGTTAGGATTGGAGAAGATAACCTAATAAATGGCACATAACGGACAATGGTACGAGGTAGCTTACGGCGGCGAGCAGCGCCGGAATCCGGTGGCCGGAGAACCTCAGCATCGCGGACATTTGGAGATGAGAGAGGGGTTCGTGCAACGAGTAATCCCCTAGCCCCTGTTTGGTGGGGGGTTCCCTGTTTTGGTGTCTACCATCCCCCTCTGCTTGGGTGACAAACCGGGCGAATCTGACCCGACCCGACCCCATCCGAAATAAACAAACGGTTTTGGTTTAGTGTTATCAGATTCTGGTCATAAACGGGTCGATCCGTTTACGACCCGTGAATAAATGGGTCGGGTCATGTTAACCCACGGGTTAGACGAGTGAATCCAATTATCCATGGTACTGGACCATATCTGATCAGCTGGGATCTGATCAATCTGGTCGGACCCTGGCTCAGATCTAATCGGTTGAACCATCTTAGGGCGAGGGGCAACTCCTCGGGGACGACGACCACCAACAAGGGGGACGGTGTCGCGGCGGTAGATCTCGCGACGTCACGGAAGAGATTGGAATAATCTCACGACGGCAAATGTGAGACCCGGGGTACCTGGGTGTCGGTGTTCGCCTGGAGGACATGTGGCCGAACCAAGTAACCGGGAAAACAACCCCACGTAGATAATAAGAATATTAGTAACCCGTATAAGACACAACGCGTTTTAAAGTGTGATGGCAGTGATCCGCTAGAAAACTTCAATGTTAAGCGTGCTTGCGTTGGAACGGTTCCGGGATGGGTGATTCATTAGGAAATTTTCCCGGATTTTTACGGTGAGCCAAAAACTGACAATATTGTGTCGGGTGAGGGCCCTAAGTGGATCCTGGACGGAGCCCGCAGGGGCTCTAGGCTGCCCCGGACGGCGGGGGCTTGCCTTGGAGCGGTCTCTCGATGGGTGTGAGCTAAAAGCGGACAATATTGTGTCGGGTGGGGCCCTCGTTAAGCGGGTTGGGTCTGGTTGATCTGTTTATAAATGAGTTGGGTTCGGATTGATAAACCAGACCTTTTTATTAAACGGGTCGGGTTCGGGTTTGGCCTTTGGATCAAGATATCGGTGCTCGACCCGACCTGAATCCGACATGTGAACCCGAATTGCCACCTCTACCCCTCGCCCTTTATCCCCTATTTTTCCCACACTTATTCTCAAATAGTAAAAATAATCATTACTATTTTATCCCTATTCCACCTAGCACTACCACTCTCTTTTTTTCTATCCCATTAGTTGATGCACCTTAATCTGAAATAAATTATCCCTCCACCAAATAGGGACCTTTGACGACAATCTCTCTATTGAAAAATTGTATAAGGATACATGCTTGTTTGAACTTTTTTTTTCTTCTCTTTTAATTTCCGGACATGCTAGGGAATCATATAGGAAATGAGTACATGGAAAAGGAATTTATTAGGTAATGATTTTTAATTAAAATTTTCAAATGTAATAATAGAGAATGTGATGGGAAACATGCTGCGAATGCTCTTACGACCAGCTGTTAAATGTAACGATACTATTGTTCGCCGGCTGGTCCAGTTTTCTATCTTTAGCGCGTGAGAGGTCCATATATATATGTTTAATTAAGTTCACCATGAGAGAGATAGCATGTTTAAATATAATTTAACAAAAGTACTATTCAAATAATTGGCCTATTTTTCTAGAGAGAGAAGGAGTGTACCTGTCAAACATTTCCATCTCTCTCTCTCTTCATGCTAAAGAATCATATCCTTTCTCAACTCTCTCTTCATGTTATCTTTAAAACGCCTAAAAATACTTGTTTCGATGAGTAATAAAGAGATGGTATAAATCTTGTTTATAAAACAAAACTATGGTGGGTAGCTTTTAATACAGATAAAATTGTGTTTGGGTGTGAAAAATAGATAGTTAATTTTAATCTAAATAAACCGCCGGTTAATATAGATATTTTCACATGATGATTATCATTGTTTATTTGTAAAATAGGTTTTACATCTATCTTTAAATTCCATGTTATATGTCGTATGTACCCATAACCTAAGCTGTTATATATGCATGAATCTTGAAAATCTATCTTTAAATTCCATGCAATTATAGTTGACATGAACTTAATTCCATAATACAATTTAATTTCCCAATGAATCTGGACCTTCCATCTCCTCTTAATGTTTGCCAAGGCAATCCAATGGTGGAAACCGGGCAGCTTATTTCCTGCCCCCGAATCCCCCATATATGGGGTTAGAAAAAGTGGAGTTAAGAAGGAATAGGATTAGAAAAAATAAAGATAAGAAAAAATAAAGTGGTGGTAGGTAAAATAAGAATAAGCTAGTAATGATGATATTCGGTGTTTAAGAATAGGAATGGAATTAAACGGGAATAACCTCCCTTAACCCCGTACCAAACAGAGGCTCAGGACCTGGCCAGCCAGAAGCCCCAGATGTTGGCTGAGATCGCATGTGCTTTGTCTAGACCTATGACTGGTTGATTTATATAAAATAAATTGCAGAAAAGACTAGGATCCATAACCCTGGCTTCCATGCCATAATCCGTGTAATACGCATATTAATGTACAAAATTGGTTGTCCGTTATCTTATTTTACAAAAGTGTAATTTACTCTTATCTTTAATATTAGCAACTATTTATATCTTCAACTGTCTCTTTCTTTGCCTAAAACTGTATAACAAATTCTTTTCTTTTCTTTTTTTTTTTGTTTCTTTGACTATAACTGCCAAAACTACATGACAATTTTTGTTTTTTTACTAGAGCGAATCAATTTTTCTCTTTTATTATTGTCCTTTTTTTAACTTGAGCTGATTGGACATCACAAGAAATAGCCCAATGGATGACAAAGATAGAGTTCTCGGGTCGTACCACCACCATACCATCATCATATCATTATCTCGATCCCGTGTTCTTATATCATCATTGATGGATTTAGAAATTTAAATAAGTCCAATAAGCACTTCAGTACCATGTAGTTTTTCAATTTTACAATTTAGTATCACGTACTTTCAAAATTATAAAATAATGCTTCAAGTTACATAATAGTTGCAGTTTAGTACCCATCATCCGACGCCGTTATATATTTTAAGGCCAAAAGGTACTTTGGCACCTTGTAGTTTAAAAATTTTACAGTTTAGTACCACGTTGTTTAAAAATTATAAAAAAATGTATAAAGTTACAAAACTGGTCATTATGGATCCAACGTACTTTTAAACAACGTGGTACTAAACTACAAATGTTCCAAGTTAAAAATGCTCCAAGTTTTGTAACTTCATCCATTTTTTTGTAATTTTTAAACAACGTGATACTAAAATGCAAAATTTTTAAACTACAAGGTGCCAAAGTGCTTTTTGGCCTTAAAATATGTAACGGCGTCGGATGATGGGTACTAAACTGTAACTATTATGTAACTTGGAGCATTTTTTTATAATTTTTAAAGTATGTGGTACTAAACTACAAAACTGGAAAACTACAGGGTACTAAGCTGCTTTTTGGCCTTTAAATAAACGAGGGGTGAAAAAAATTTCAAGCCTTACTCAGAGGCGTAGGAATGCCTACATACATAATGTACTTTGACCAGCTCATTCACTAACACAAAATACCAAGGTATAAAAATAACTAACAAAATACATGATAAAAAAATAAACAAACTAAATCGTCACTAATCGTGATAATTGCATCATACGGGGTTTTATATTACGAAAGCGTTGTAAAATAACTTCATCATCAATAGTTTTAAAAATCTCTTTTTTAACATACACAACCAAACTGTCATTCATCCACTCATCACCCATTCTGTTACGCAAGTCAGTCTTGATGATGTTCGACATGAGTTCTCTGTGCAGGTTAGGGGTGCTAGAAGACTCCCATATGTTCTTTCGTTTAATAACATACTTGTCCATATAGACCGAACCGGCTTCCGTCATACCGTGCACCATATGGGGTGTTGTAAATAGAAAAACTATAAAATAAAAAAGTAATATATATATATTAGAGTAGTCGATGGAGGAGATCCAGACTGCGAACTCAAATCAGCTCTCTCGTTAAAAGTCTTCGGATATGAGTGATGTGATCTTTTTAAGCCACAAGATTAAGCCCCAACACACTGGCCCCGGCGTTCTCTATAAATAGAAGCGAAGGCATAGGGATAAAGGCGTATAAACAGATACCTAATTGGATCTCTCTTTCTTGTCAATCGGTAGTATACAGCAAATACTTTTGCTTTTGCTTTTTCTAGCTTGTTTTGTCCTAAACCAATTTGGATCTCTTTCTTATGAATCGGTTTCTCATATACATAACAGGGGCAGCCATGGCGGGTACTCCTGGGCATGACATCGAGAACGGTAGCAATGGAGTCCCATATTCCTCGCCGGCCGCATCGGAGGAGACACCGCTAGCCCCCCTGGCGCTGCAGCCCACCCATCCGGCACGCAGCGGACTCGGGGTGTCCAAGTCCGCCGTCAGTCTAGTGGCGATGATGGGCATCTGCGCTGTCACCAAAACCTTCACACCGGTGGCCCCGTTGTCGGACGCCGAACACAAGCCGACGCTCTACAAGTGCTATGCAGCCATGGCCTTGGTGACCTTTGTGCTGCTGGTGGTGTTTGTTGGCTATTATTCAGCACTGGCGGGTGGGATGTGCACCGCTCGCCAGGGATCATCCAGCGTCATTCGAATCCTCATGGGGATGGTCGTGGCGGCCACCATCGCCGTCTACTGTCTTGGCGCCTCTCTCCAGCTAGCTCTTTGATCGCCGGGCGCCGGGATGTAATTAGATACGTACAGTGCTTCATGGTGGTACTCCGGTTGTATCTTGTTGTCGTTGTTCTTGTTTTTGTTTCTGTTTTTATTGCGTGAGAGAGAAGCTCTTGATAGGGCCTCCTTGTAGGGGACAGGGAAGATGCATATCACTGCTCTGTCCCCACATGGGGTTCGGGAGGGGCATTAGCAAACCCAGCCGTCCGATTGTACATCGACGGCTTGGATTAATTAATATGTATGTAAGTATTATGTAATATGTTGTGGTTTGTTGTATGAAAGATTTTATGTATGTGTAACTTTCTTGAATAATTAATCGTTGATTAGAAAGGAAAACTATTATTCATCCAAATAATTCATCACTTGCTACCGCGTGACCTTGGTAGGACTGCAAACGAATCGCGAGTAGCTTGGCTCGAGCTCGAGTTTGAGTCACAAATACGGCTCGTTTCTTAATCGAGCTCAAGCTCATACATCCTTAGTCTCGAGTCGATTAGACTTGAAAGCTGGCTTTGAGGTTCGTGAGCCGAATAAGAAGACTTGTTCAATTACTTGTACAATTAATGTAGTAACATTATAACTTCAACATTATATATATTTTGTAGCTGTTTTTTTTTTTTTGAATAATTAAGTTCAAAGAGACTGAGTTACAAATAGAAGCCGTTTCTTCATATGAGATAAAGAACCACAAAGCAGGAGACGGTCAAGCACAAATAACGCATGAAGAATCAAAGAAAAATAAAGCACGTCACCCAATCAAGCTATGGAACCAAAGAGATAGGCCCGGCTGATGAAGCTTTTTTTTTTTTGACTAGTTAAGCCCAAGGGCTGAATGACAGGGGATGCCGGTGGTCAGCTCGGGAAAGGCCGATCACACCATATACAGCCAGGTAGCAATGCCCGCTGGATTACAACTCAAGCCTACAAGCTGTTAGTTATAGCAAAGAATCGTCAAACCAAGAGGAGGCAGCCAAGCAATCTGCTAGGGAGTTGAACTCCCTCAGTATATGTGCGAAGAAGACGCTTTGGAATTTAGCCGTGATCTCAACCAGGTCCCTAGCCCAGCAGAAACGGCCGGAGGCGTAGCTAATTCCCAGCAGCGAGTTAGATTCCCAAATGCTTCTAACACTCCTACGGCGAAAATCCTCCCGCAGTCCCCTTTCCATCGCCCATAACTCGGCTTCAACAACGAAGTTAACCAGGCACCGCCCCTTCCAGGTCCAAACCACGAAGATTCCATCCGGAAAGAAGGCAGCTCCAAGCCATGCTACTCCACCACGAATCGAGGCATCCGTTTGGAGGATTGGCATCGTCGAGGAGGAGGGAGGGGGGGAGGGGAGTTTGGGAAGAAAAGACAGGGAAAATTCTCTAACCTGGCGGGCTATCAAAAGGGCAAGCTTCTCGGGTGAGGTGCGTTGGTTGTTGAAGATGACATCATTTCTTTGCTTCCAGATCCACCATAACGAGTAGCCAACCATCGTTTTACATTCCCCAAGTCACGATCTAGCTGCTGCAGTGAAGAGCCGCCAACAATCGTCTACGGAGGTAGGCGCACTCCAGCTTCAGCACATCCGGACCCAAACATTGCGCGGAGAACGGGCAGGTGAAGAAGAGGTGATCGAGGGTCTCCGCTTCAGTCCCGCAGATGCAACATAGTGGGTCTGGAGCACAATCCAACAGTCAAAGAGCTTCCGAAGTAAAGATATTGCTGTGAAACAATCTCCAGAGAAAGAATTTGATGCGCGGGCCAACCGATGACTTCCGACAGTTTAACCACCCCACCGACCGTGCTTCCCCTTGCCAGTTTCCCAAGCTGGCCCGGCCGATGAAGCTAAACAGTCCGCAAAGTAAGTTGTCTTGTTTCGTTCCTTCTTTGTCATCCTTTTCATCGGCTAATATTGGTGCGGAAAGCCAACATGTACTATCCTACACTCGGGGCACATGACGAGTTGTGGGGTCCCTTTGGGACGTAAACTCTCTCATCAGCGTCACGCCACTCAATTCCAAGTAAAAAGGTGTTGAAATTATCATTGAGACCTTTTCAGTCTTAAAATCTTGCTGTCAGATAAGATAGTCACCTTTTAATTTTTTGGAGATCTAGGGAGGGAACAACACATTGTTCTCCGTATATAAAGTTGTAGCTATTAGCATTAGGGGTGGCAATCCGGATCATGACCCGTGAATCCGACCCGAGATAAACGGGTTTGGGTTTGGTATAAACGGGTTCGGGTCATAAACGGGTCGACCCGTTTATGACCCGTTTATAAACGGGTCGGGTCGGGTTGACCCGCGGGTTAGGCGGGTCAACCCGTTTACCCGTTTAATAATAAAAAAAAACAAAAAAAAAACCCCTATAATCAACCACCCGGTCACCCACTCCCACTCACCCCATGTTCCTCTCTCCTCTCCTTCTCCTCTGTTCTCGTCTCCCATGTCCCAAAACTCCCAACCCTCTCGCCGGCCGGCCCCGTCTTCCTCTCCTCGGATCCAGCACCCCGCCGCCCCATCTTCCTCGACGCCGCTCAACCTCCCCAGCCTCCGTCCACACCGGCCGCCCCCGTCTTCCTCTCCTCGGATCCAGCACCCCGCCGCCCCCTCTTCCTCGACGCCGCTCAACCTCCCCGGCCTCCGTCCACGTCGGGAGCCAAGCCGAGCACCGTCCACTTCCGATCATCGTCGACCGCCACACAGAGCTCGGCGCACACCCGAGCTCCCTGCATCTCCCTCGGAGTCCTCCGCCCTCAGACCGCCCCTCTCGCCTCCTCCTCCGTTCTCCTCTCTCAACCCTCTCGCCAGCCGCCCCTCTCTCCTCCTCCTCCTCCCACGTCTCTTGCCTCCAGCGCCTCCTCGGGGATGATGATCGCCAACAAGGGGGACGACGGTCGCCAACAAGGGGGACGACGTTTGCGACTGCGAATCTTGCCGGGAAGTGGTCGGGAATAGGCTGGAAGAAGCTCGGGTACCCGGATCTGGAGTCAGATGGGGCCCGGGAGGTCGGAGGTGGCGGTGTTGAGTGGTGATGGCGTCGGATCCGAGAAAGAGAAGGAGCTCGGGCGAGTTTCCAACGAGGAGAGCAGTCGGCGCGAGGAGACTGCGGTGGTAGGCCTCACGTGAGGAGGTCCGTCGGAGCTGGGGCTTCGCCGGAGTGGTGGTCGTCGGGTTTAGAGAGAGAAGGAGGACGCCTGAAGGTGGAGGATGAGATGAGGACGATGGAGATGAGAAGAGTGGGGGGAGCCGAGAGTGGGAGAATAGGAGATAGAGATAGTAACGGACCCGGACCCAAACTCGACCCGACCCGACCCGTTTAATAAACGGGTTAGGCGGGTCGGGTTCGGGTTGAGAAACCGGACCCGTTTAATAAACGGGTCGGGTTCGGGTTTGGCTTTTATTAAACGGGTCAGTACACGACGCGACCCGAACCCGACCCGCGAACCCGAATTGCCACCCCTAATTAGCATGCATTGGCACGAATTTACATTATTATTATTATTTTTTTTTTTTGGAGTGTCCTACATTCATGCATTCATTATGTGCCGGACAATTAATGTCATTGTACTCACAGGTTTGTCTTGAAGCATAAATATCACAGAAATTTGCCGTGGAATGTTTGAAAGAGGGTCATCAACCTTTTGGCGATCAAATCACTTGGAAATTTTGTGAACAAGTCCAAGATGATGTATTTCTAACCCTTCCAGGTGCTCGAATTATATGTATTGCTGTCCACCCAATTGCTTTGAGAGTATGGTGTTCTGTGCATACCTAGTCATTCTTGAGTAGGTTGGTTGTTGCTTATGTTTGCCAACATTTATTGGCCGTCTGCTGCAGCATTGGTATGGCTCGGCTTCTATGGAGCTTTTGAGCAGGTATGTTGTGCTTGTTTTGTGTTCTAAGTTGATGCTTAATCAAACTGGTTTGTTTAGAATATAAGTTCTCGAAGTGTCCGCTGTCTTATGCATGGACTTGCTTTTGTCCACTTATAAAATGTTTGTAGAAGTAATGCTTTTGAAATTTGTTTTGTGATTCTCAGGTAAATGATTCAGTGATTAATTATGTAATGCTTTTGGTTTTTGCTGTGATATTCTCAGTTAAGGGATTCAGTGGTATTTGATTTACCTTTGGCAGTGTAATCTAAACTTAAAAGCGAAATGGAATTAGGGCTTTCAGAGAAGGAGACAAGAATGGAGAGAAACAAGGAAAGATAGTATATGAGGAGAGGAAAAGGGTGCTTAAAAGCGAAGGTATTTAGATACAGTGGGCCTATAGCTTTATATCATAGCTAGATTAAGGCAGAGAAAAAGTATGAGAATATAAGTTCAAGAATCATAGGTGAAAAGGAAAGAGTTGAAATTTCTTTGGTTAATGTTGGATTCTTCTGCCTTTGTTGATATATATATACTAGGTGGTGGGTTCGTGCCACATGGCACGGCTAATTGTCTGCCCCCCACTATCTCTATTATAACTTACGCCACATCAGCCATTATCCTTTTTTTTATTTATTTAATTATAATTTTATATCACGTGTATGCCACGTGTATGCCATGTGTGTATAAGTTTATGACTCAGATGATGAGCATTAAAAGTAACTACCTTGGATCTTATAAGGATGATAAGTATGTATATTTAAAACTAATCTCCTGACTTATGATTATAAGGATGTATATTTAAAACTAACTTAGGAAAGATGATAAAAATATACAAAGTTAACTTAAAAAAATATACATATAAATAAACTAATAGGAGGTAAACGATTGTAACCGTTATTGCTCCTTTTAAGATATATATATATATATATGAGAATTTTCATGGGGGAACCGGTTCCCTATATGTTATATAGGGAACCATGATCCATCGGATGGCCAGGATCTAATATCGCAACTTAAACCCCCTGCCTCCCCTCCCCTCCGCTATCCACTCGGACCCGAGCCTCTCTCCCATGCCCTAGGCGGCGGTCGCGAGATCTCCCGCCGACTCCTCTCCACGCCCCGGCCTCCATCGCCCCGCCCCGGCCTCCCTCACCACCGACGTCTCCCTCACCACCGACCTCTCTCTCACCACACTCGACATCGCCCGTCCCCTCGACCTCTCCCGTGCCCTAGACGTCACTACCGCCGGCCTACCTCGACCTCACCACGGCCGGGCCTCCCTCGCACCGCACCGCCCCGGCCTCCCTCGACCTCGCCACGCCCCGGCCTCCCTCGCACCGCACCGCCACGGCCTCCGCTTCTCTGTCGAGATGAAGGTGACCGTGGTCTCCCGTAACGGCAGAGAGGTCATCGAGGATCAAGCTCAAGGTCTTGAAGGTGACCGTGATTTTTTTGAACGATTTCTCAAGGTCTTGAAGGAGCTGTCTGAGCTCCAGAGGAAGCGAGCTCTGTACGATCAGAGAAGAGAAAGGCCTTGATCTCAGAAGGATTGCAATTAGCAGAAAAGCCTTTCCATGTGATCCAGCAAGTCAGTTTTACTGCATTTTTGTATCTTAAGGATTACTAACTCTGAGGAAGCTAGTTTCTGTGGTGTTCACAGAGAACATTTGAAGTCCTTGATCTCAGAAGGATTGCAATTAGCATGATCAGAGAAGAGAAAGGCCGGAGATTCACGAATTGTCTGTTTTATTTGCTTGCTTTTGTATCTTTGACTTCTCTTGCTCTTTTGTTTGGTGAAATGTTAAGTTTGGTGTATTTCAGTAGGCATACTTCATTTTCACAGCAGACATTATATTTCGTTAAGCACACTTCTCTTCGTGACTTGCAAAAACAAATGCACTTGTTACCAGCTAATTTACTTAAATGTTAGTCGTCTGTTTATTACTATGCTAAGGAACCCTCTTATGGAGGTCAAGCATGTTATCTGGTCTTTTTACTGCTTCCTAGGAATGGTTGTCTCTGATAATTTTCAGGCCTCAGCTTGGAGCAGCTCCCTTTATGTCAATTTTCTCTATATTTAGGGCAGATGACCAATGCTGTCTATTGTTGCTTACTAACGATTGCTATTCCTATGCCTCCTATGGTGTCTGTTCATTAACTTTGTCTTTCAGCAACCAGAACATCGATATTCCTTTCTTGGACATGGATTATATTATTGTTTCATACCTGTCTTGCTAATGACTTAATCTTGATTCTGCTGACAGCTCATTTCTATATTCTCAAACTGCTGATTGTTAGTATAGAATTTGTAGATATTTTTAACACTTTGTTTAGTGAACGAGTGAAAGTTTAGAAGAAAGCTATGGGCTCATCTATCATGTCTTACATGGTGGATTCCTTATTGTTGTTTGTTGAATTGATTGTTCTGCTAGCTCACTACTTTGTACTCTTTTCTGCAGCCCTGGAACATCACTAGGCGTTAGCTCAATATTGCTAGGAATGGTGTTGGTTGGAAGAGCTGCTTTTGTCTTCCTACGTCCTCTTGGCTACACAATAATTCGTGAGTCCAACTATTTTGTTGATGCAATAGCAACCATCGCCAACGGGATGAGATGGAGTTGTCAGAAGCATGAAACAGAATACAATTTGGAGAAGGAAAAGATCCTTATCTGCCATAAGAAGCTGTGGTACTCTAAGAGCAGTCCGCAATGAGAGACTTGAAGGAATAATAGTGTCAAAGAGAACTGTGATTCACAATTTTCAGGGCTTCCCAAGAACTTTTGATGGAGTGCAGATTTCTGATTATTCAGTCAGGATTGCTTAATTGTGATTAGTATTTCAAGAATACATATTTTCAGAGTTCGTTGTAGCAATCTGCTTTCTGAGTCGTGTATAAAAGTCCTTGCTTGCTAAGAACTTATGAAAGTAGCTTGAGTGCAGATTTCTAAATATTCAGTCAGGATTGCTTAATTGTGATTAGTATTTTAAGAATACAAATTTTCAGAGTTCGTTGTAGCAATCTGAGTCGTGTATAAAAGTCCTTGCTTGCTAAGAACTTATGAAAGTAGCTTGAGATAAAATATCTAGATTCTACTGCATTTATGCTGGATCGTGGACTACTATATGTGGATTTTTCAATCAAGCATGGAACTAGTCAGTGAGCAATAGGCACTGAAAACTGAGTGCTCAAACTATTAAAAGTTAAATGCTCTAACGACTGGAATTTGAACAAGAACCATGGGGTACTCATACCCTGAGCCTCCAAATCATTCCCTTTGAACAAAACTAAACGATCTAACGACTGTATGATGAAAAGAATGATGCATAAGTTCTCAGTTTCAGGGACATGGAAAGAATTTGGCAAGTGCTTCTGGCTCCAACACTCATCTATCACATAATAACCCATAACAACACACAATAACTAGTGTAAATACAAGGAGGACACATAATAACAAGAGTAAATTAATTTTGTTTTGCATTTTCTTCACCTCCGACAACAACCTAAGATTTTCAGCTTCTCTACGCTTCAATTCATCTTCTAAGATCTTCATCACCGCCATGGTCTCCATCTGCTTCAATTTATCCTTCAAGGCAACCATCTCCGCTCTGGTCTCCATATGCTTCAATTCACCTTCCATTTAGAGGCAGAATATAACAGCCATTAGCTTCTGTACATTATGTACTCAACAGGACAATTAACAACAACTTTTTTTTGAAGATTTATCTTCCAAAAAAAGATCAAAAGAAAAGAGCATGGTTTTAGAGTCTCTAAACAGAGTAAACTAATGGTTTAGAGTCTCTAAACAGAGCAAGCTAATGGATTAAACATCCTCCCATATACAGCTAAAACTGTTAGAAAGCTAATGGATTAAACTCTCATTCACAGCCCTTTCTTTTGTACATTGGTGAACCTGATGTAGCAGATCCTTGTTTTCCCCTAATGGAATCAAGAAAAGCATCGTTTAAAAATCGGAAAGCATGAATTGAAGATAAAAAAAAAACAGTAAAATATTTTCGAAATCAAACGCAGATAGAGTTATAACGAAGAATAATGTACGTGGTAAGTAATAAACATGATATCCTTAAAGAGCAGTCTAATACCCATTTAGAGGCAGAATATAACAGCCATTAGCTTCTGTACATTATGTACTCAACAGGACCATTAGTGGAGCAACTGTGATACCTTTCCACTAACATTGCCAAGCCATCAGATTTTCTTTCCAAACAGTCCTTCAGTTGCTCCTCCTGATGCACGTTTCTCAGAATTATTTGGAATGGTTTCCATCACATTGAAGATGCCATGAACATTGTATGAAATGGTTGTTTATACCCATTCGTGCCCCTGGGGAACGAACTTAATGAGAAAAAGACCGAATTCGCTTGTTCTGTTCGGGACAGGTATGAAACCAAGATAATAAGTTTTTAAAAACTTTATACCTTTCAGCTAAAATGTACTTGTATACAAAAAACATCCGTAGAAATGTGAATACCTTATACCCAATTTATTTTTTGATGGTTTTTCTTGAATCTAACACAAACCTCTTTACAAGTTTAGCAAGGAAGCTTTTGCTCATAATTCATGGTAAACATTCTATATAGATTGATTTTGACTAGTCTATTAATATCCAGTATCACTTTTATTTAGGAAGAAGTGAAATATCTATTGTCTAATATATGTTTGAAGGGTAAGCTCTCCTAATGCATTTTGATAATCTATATACAGATGCAAGTATGCTCTCATAAGAATCTTATTTTTCATGATTGAGAAATCCAATAGCTTGTAGCACTGGCACCAACGTTTGAAATGCCATGTTCACAAGGGAAAAGGATGTTAGGAAAAAGGATTACTACACATTCATCTGAAATGACATTGCATCACTTCGAGTCATTAAGGAAAATTTAGTCATGAACATTGCACAGCTGAAATCAAAAGATGCATGCAATGGTTATCATATTCCTAAATGTTTAATGGATTGTCCATACTAATCTAGAAATATTGCTATGCAAGAGATTACACATGACATAGTAAAAAAGATCAATATTGCTATGCAAGAGATGTTACACATGCCAACGCGCCAAACAAGAGCAATGTAAGCATCACAACCACTAATTCCGGATCCACGGAGACTTTAGGAAAATGCGAAAAGATGCAATCTTTCGCCAGATCAAACGAAAAAAACAAAAAACAAAAACAAATCCAAACAAAAAAATGCCTTTCTACATTCACAAGGAAAGAAAGGAAAAACAAAAGACAACACGAACCGAGTCCTTGATCTTGATCCGATCCTCGATGACCTCTCTGCCGTTACGAGAGACCACGGTCACCTTCATCTCGACAGAGAAGCGGAGGCCGTGGCGGTGCGGTGCGAGGGAGGCCGGGGCGTGGCGAGGTCGAGGGAGGCCGGGGCGGTGCGGTGCGAGGGAGGCCCGGCCGTGGCGAGGTCGAGGGAGGCCGGCGGTAGCGACGTCTAGGGCACGGGAGAGGTCGAGGGGACGGGCGATGTCGAGTGTGGTGAGGGAGAGGTCGGTGGTGAGGGAGACGTCGGTGGTGAGGGAGGCCGGGGCGGGGCGATGGAGGCCGGGGCGTGGCGAGGAGTCGGCGGGAGATCTCGCGACCGCCACCTAGGGCACGGGAGAGAGGCTCGGGTCCGAGTGGATAGCGGAGGGGAGGGGAGGCAGGGGAACCATGGGTGGTTTAAGTTGCGATATTAGATCCTGGCCGTCCGATGGAATCGGATGGCCAGGATCATGGTTCCCTATATAGGGAACCGGTTCCTCCACGAAAATTCTCATATATATATATATATATATATATATAAAAGGAGTAAAAGATATATGACTGCATATATTTTGCCATATATACATCTAGGGAGATGAGAAAGTCTTTTTGAGCACTGCCTTGCACTCCTTTACTCATGTAGTCATGTGGCCATATTCACCCAAGATGTTGACTTTAATTAGAAAGAATCATATGGACTTGGGATATGAAATGCATAACTCGAATTCCTTGGGATCTTATTTCTTTTACCAACTTTGTAAATTAAGTTTTACGTACTCTCAAAGACTTTTTCCAATATATATTGCACTCAAGGTAAATTATGCATAGCTAAATAATTTGTGTATGTAATAGAAATATACAGTCTATTACAAATTAATCTATGAAAGAATTAAGTAGCCATGTATCAATTTGATGTTAGTTACTTGAGGGCCTTGAGGCCCCCATGAATCCTTTGACGAAAGACTTTGAGTACATGCCGCTAACATCCAACCGATGTTATTACGAGAAAGTGATGGCTTGACTTGGATGTTGGCGCGTTGCTTTTTCTAGAACGAATTCATTGCTGAAGGAATCCTTAACTTTACGAAAAAAGATTTGTGTATATGGCATTTCAGCACATGACTGAGATGTCCATGTATTATTGGCTTACGTGATGAGGGCCAATGGATGTGAGTAGATCTGGACCGTTGAATATGACCATATGCGATGCACATGTCTACGTGACATGTACCCCAATCACTTCTCTAACTTTACCAACCAAAACGCGTGAATGCAATAAGACATCCTCCAATCCGAACTCGATCTATAAAAAACATCAAACGATTATCCCCCCCCCCCCCCTCTCTAACTAGAACTCTCTAACTAGAAGCGAAGGCATAGGGCTAAAGGCATACAAGCAGATACCTAATTGGATCTCTCTTTCTTGTCAATCGGTAGTATACAGCAAATACTTTTGCTTTTGCTTTTTCTAGCTTGTTTTGTCCTAAACCAATTTGGATCTCTTTCTTATGAATCGGTTTCTCATATACATAACAGGGGCAGCCATGGCGGATACTCCTGGGCATGACATCGAGAACGGTAGCAATGGAGTCTCATATTCCTTGCCGGCCGCATCGGAGGAGACACCGCTGGGCCCCCTGGCGCTGCAGCCCACCCATCCGGCACGCAGCGGACTCGGGGTGTCCAAGTCCGCCGTCAGTCTAGTGGCGATGATGGGCATCTGCGCTATCACCAAAACCTTCACACCGGTGGCCCCGTTGTCGGACGCCGGACACAAGCCGACGCTCTACAAGTGCTATGCAGCCATGGCCTTGGTGACCTTTGTGCTGTTGCTGGTGTTTGTTGGCTATTATTCAGCACTGGCGGGTGGGATGTGCACAGCTCGCCAGGGATCATCCAGCGTCATTCGAATCCTCATGGGGATGGTCGTGGCGGCCACCATCGCCGTCTATTGTCTTGGCGCCTCTCTCCAGCTTGCTCTTTGATCGGCGGCCGCCGGGATGTAATTAGATATGTACAGTGCTTCATGTGCTTTGTCTAGACCTATGACTGGTTGATTTATATAAAATAAATTGCAGAAAAGATTAGGATCCATAACCCTGGCTTCCATGCCATAATCCGTGTAATACGCATATTATTGTACAAAATTGGTTGTCCGTTATCTTATTCTACAAAAGTGTAATTTACTCTTATCTTTAATATTAGCAACTATTTATATCTTCAACTGTCTCTTTCTTTGCCTAAAACTGTATAACAAATTCTTTTCTCTTCTTTTCTTTTTTGCTTTTTTGACTATAACTACCAGAACTACATGACAATTTTTGTTTTATTACTAGAGCGCAGACAATTTTTCTCTTTTATTATTTTCCTTTTCTTAACTTGAGCTGTTTGGACATCACAAGAAATAGCCCAATGGATGACAATGGATTGGGTTGCTGGTCAAGCCAAAGTTTTTACTAATATTTTTTGTGTGAATAATCAGGAGTCGGATTTGGTAATCCTTCGTAGAAGGTTGTCTAGTTGATTGTACCCCAGCCTCCGGGCTTATCTTTTTTTTAAAAAAAAACAATACCATTATCTCGATCCCGTCTTCTTACATCATACTACGACCTGACGGAGACCTGACGGATTCAACTGAATCGGCTCTCTTCGACCTGAAGAAATTAAAGAAAGCATGGAGTTGACAAACTTTTTTTTGTGTCCACACCGGAGGCTATGGCCTATGGATAGGAGAAGCCTCCAATCTTGACCATAGGTGGTTTATATTCGAATCCGAAAATGATTTGTGTACATGGGATGTACCCATGTACACAAATCCTTATCGTTGAATTGAATCGGGCACACATCCCGATTCAATACAATAGACAGTGTTTGTGCACATGGGTACATCCCATGTGCACAAATCACTACTCATTTGAACCACGTTTCAGACTATATGTCAGCTGTTATATATATGAAAATCTCCTCCTTTTATCTCTTCTCTTATAAATCACTTATTATAACCATTCTAGTCAGGATGCAGGTTTAATAGAAAATAAAGGTTTTTTTATTATCAAAACAAAGGCAATTTTATAGGTACCACTATATCTTCTCTCTGCTCCACAATTTAGTTTTCTTTTAATATCCATATCAAACTAATACATATTATCATTACTCGTGGCCACTTCTTGCCAACACAAACTCCACCGCCGGCACTGACTCACCATCATCATCTACAACCATCAAAGAGCTAAGGTTTTTTGGGGGTATACACAATATCTGAAATTTTTAAGAGACAAATACATAATTTTGATAAGTTTTTATGAATATTTTATATACAAAACCGTATGAGTTATGTATGGTCACATATGATGGTTTTTTCCTTTTTTTTTTTGTTTAATTAAACCCGTAAGCCAGGGTTGGATAATGGTTTTTTCCTCATGGACACTAGAAGTTCTAAGACTTTTATATGAACCAATTGATTCACACAAGTTGCTTCATTGGATCGAAATTCGGAATCAACGACTCAATTACTATGAAAACTAAACAAAATTAAAATATTAAAAATTTGAAAATACGACAGCATTTATTCTCTACTACCTACGTCAAAGTCAGGACACTAACAAACAAAAACCAACTCACCTACATCACATCAGTGCATAATTTAGGGTTAATTAATGCCTAATAGTTAGGTGTAACTTGCAACTATAAATCATGCTTCTTTGCCCTTATTTATTTGATTCATTAAAGGTCCGTTTGGATCAAGAACATGATAAGTTTATATAACTAATAAAATAAAAGTTATATAAATATAAAAAATAGTTATATAGAATTAAGAGGAGTGTCTCGATGCATAAGATAGTCATGCTCGATCCAAAGGACCCCGTGTTTAATACCCGGCTTAGGTTGCCAATTGGTGCTTTATGTCAAATAGAACTCATGATATTCATTTTTTACACTTTAGGACCCCTTCTCATGTTTTTTTGTATAATAGGACTCCATACACATAAGAAACACGCGTATAAACTAATACACATATAATTCTTGATTATACACGTAGCATGATACATGTATAATTATTTTTTATACATGTATTAATTTATGCACGTGTTTCTTACATATATGAGATCATATTATATAAAAAAAATATAAAAAGATCCTAAAATACAAAAAGTGAATATAGGTCCATCTAGTAACAAATCCTCGCCGATTGTCCTCCACAGCTGGTTGCCAATTGTCCTGCACAGCTGACAGGGCTCTTCCTTTGAAACTCTTATCACTACATACATCCCTGCTGCACACTCACGTGCTGGCAATATCGCACCCATGACGTCATCGGATATACGCCATCAAAAAAGACTTGGCTTCCGTCAATGCTCATCTTTTTTTTCCTATTTATACAATAGCAATCAACTTTAAGCAGTACACTCTCAAAAGTCGAATTGTTTGCGACCTGATACCCCTAATGATCACCTTTTATTATATGATACCCGATCATTTTTTTTTTTTCAACCTCATATCCCTCCTCAGCCTGTAAAATGATCAACCTATTCTTACTTTTCATCATCCGATCATACATGCATGTCATGCCACATGACGTGACATGGTACGGATAATAAAATAATTTATCTATTGCTTCGAAAGCCAATGATCGTATTAAATCCCCGTCATGTGACAAGAAGCGATTGGCCACGTACGGTGTACGGCAGTGTCAGCCTTTGAGAAGACATGTCATCCTTCGAGCATTAAATGCGTCGTTAACTATACGCAGAAATTCACACGCGTAGTTAACAAACACACACAAAAACACTAGCATCATACGTATATATCATTTGTCACGTGTGGTTATCACTATACGTGTGTAGAAAGTATGCTAATGTCGCACGAAAACACGAGTTATGTGATTTCTTGATAATCATCATACGCATATATCAAATGCAATTCACACCAGTGAATTCATGCATAATTGTTTTCTTGGTTTTCATGACATTCATTAGCTTCAGAACTATTATTCCTCATAAGAATCATTACGTGTCTTAATAGCTTAAAGTTATGAACTTTGTTAGCTTACTCTGATCGAGAGGAGCTATCATAAACTTATCAAATTTCTCAAGCATACAAAATTGATCATTGGGGTATTAGATTGCAAAAAATTCCTCAAAAGTCCCATTCCCTATTAGGAAAGACGTACATGTGGGACTGGAGAGCACTGTTCACTCCCCTTAGCTATTTTTAAATGTGAAATGACAGTCATGCTTCGTAAGGCTTTAATTAAAGGCTAAAGGTTTAATTATGCTTTTGGTACTTGTAAAATTTTGGATATACCATTTTAGTACCTATAGTTTTATAATTACGTTTTTAGTACCTATACTATTAAAATCACTTCGTTTTGGTCCGACCATCTAACGGCGTCATTTTTTCAAACGGCAAATAAATGCACGTGACTTGGTTCTCGTCACACCAGCGCTCGGCAGCCAAACAGGAAGACGTGGACGAGACCGCCCAGATGGAGGAGGAGGTGATCACACACCACCACAACAATGGCTCCACCAGCGAGGCCTACCGTGGTCGGATCCACCACGGCAATCTCCTCTCGTCGTGGGATTCCCTCTGGCAAAGAGAGGTAATCATCTATTCTCCACAGTATCTTTTTTTGAAGCAGGGATGGTGCTATAAGCAAATGAGTGCGCAGGAAGGGGAGCTGCGGCATGAGCTGTTGGGCGTGGCGCTGGAGCTGGAGTCGACGCGCGTCGTGGCGCAGGAGGAGCTGCGCGGCGCCAAGGCCCAGGCCCTCCACGTCCCCCGGCTCCTTGACGTCGCCACTCATGAGTGAGACGAGGCACTCCAGTCCCTTCTCTTCGTCGCCCAATCAGAAAAGAAGGCGGGGTGGGCAGATAGCCAACAACTCTCCCCGAAGAGGCCGCACCCGCCGCCGAAGACCGCCGGCCCGCTGCCAATTACATGATGAAGCCAACTCCATACATACAAACACGGTGCTAATGATTTTGTTTGAGATCTTGTGTTGGAGAGTCTATAAGAAGGACAAGTGTTCTCTGTTTTCCTCTCTCTCTCACTCTAAGTCTAGCATCACAGTTGCAATTCTCCTGTTTCTCTTCTGTTAGAGGTGAGTAAGCCATGCATGCGTATATAACTCCATCCTTGGTGTTACAACTTGACTAGTTGAGTAGAATTCAAGTGTGAACCCATGCACTAATCTCTTCAGTGCTCTGCTTTGTTAAACTTTTTATTCAAGCTAGGACACCATATTCATCTGCATCTGATATTTATGAGCTCTAAGAATTTTTTCTGAATATCATTCTGAATCATTTGAGACTATTACTTGATTGTTGTGCAGCTCAACATCTTATCAGGACCTTCAGCAATTGGAGCAGAAGCTTGAATAGGTGATTATGAACATATCATTAGAGAATAAGAAATCAGCAGAAGAAGATGAGATCATTGTATAATGACATGCAACCTCATGGGTCCGACCCCGCCGAAGACCGCCGGCCCGCTGCCAAGACCGTCGACCCCGTCGTCCAGATAGTCGGCAACTCTGAACGACCCAGAGAGAGAGAGAGCGCGGAAGAGAGAGGGAGGAGAGAGAGAAGAGATCCGGCAGGGGGAGGGGGAGACAGAGAGGAGAGAGAGGAGAGATGGAGAGACAGGGGAGGGAGAGACAGAGAGAGAGAGAGGCAGAGCACAGAAGAGAGAGGGAGGAGAGAGAAGTGAGATTACAGATGGAGAAGATGAGGTGGCAAAACCAATCAGTCAAAATTGACTGAAAACCACTCACGTGATATCACGTGAGCGGATTGCCGTCAAGTCTGGATAACGGCGTCTAACGGTAGGTACTAAATATGTTATATGAATTAAATATAGGTATAAAAAACGTAATTATCAAACTATAAGTACTAAAGTGGTATATCCAAAATTTTACAGGTACCAAAAACGTAATAAAACAAAAGCTAAATTATCGGCTTCCCACTGCTCCAATTTTGATTTTGGGCCTTGTGTCAAATTGGTCAGTAAAAATAAAAAAAGAGTTAATTGCATATCTATCCTTTAGAACCTTTATATTTACAAAAGTATCCCTCGAATCTTTGAAGTACAAAATTTTTCTCAAAAATATCAAAATTGTCTAAAAATATCCCTTTGTCACCCTCTGTTCGGTAAAATAACCTAACCACAGTGAAATTAATTAAGCTTAACAAAAGTATGCAAAATGTTTGAACCACAGTGAAATTGGAAAGAAGAATTCGAGGTTTACTATTTTGTGTCTAAAGGATTTTTAAATTTCGACATGCATATCAGCGACCAAAATGAGGATTGAACTACTGCCTTAGAAACCTGCCAGCTTAGTCCGAGTGTGAGTTGAATTTGAATTGGATTTGGCATCGTCTATGTATAGATGACCTAAATTCTAACTCTGTTTAGTATGAGGTTAGAAAAAATAGAGTTAAAAGGGAGAATAAGGTTAGAAAAAATGGGGTTAAAGAATAGGGATAGAAAAAAATAGAATGGTGGAGGTAGGTGGAATGAGAATAAAATAGTAATAATTGATTTTGATGTTTGAAATAGGAATGTAGATAACAGGAGTTATCCCCCCTTAACCTCATACCAAACAAGGGCCTAGGGAGAGTAAGGGTGGTCGCTATATAACAGCTCGCTAAACAAAAGTCTTCAAATACACAATGTTTTTTTTTTTCTTTTGTTTTTGATAAATTGAACCAAAAATATGACTAAAAAATATTACCTAACAGATTCTCTATCCCCATACTTGTTCTTTAAATTTTAAGATTCTCTAATTTTAAGGAATGAGATTGGTTTTAAGAAATAACATCGGAAATTGATTTAAGAATGTGAAATCTGTCATGTGATGTTTTTTAATAATATTTTTTAAATATAGGGATATGAAACGTGATAGAAAACATATTGATAATGCTTTAAGAGAATGACTAAAATACCAGGAGTTCAGGACGAAACAAGACGAAACAAGCCAGCCACATCCCTCTCATCGTTAATTGCGTTAATTGATATGCTCATATGCAACGGACAGTCGTACAATTAGTCCAACTTGCACTCTTCGCCACAAAATTCAAACTTTAAGCTGAGCTGGATAAAAAAAGCACACCAGGCTTCACAACTCTCCAGTGTCAACAATGAGGTCATCAAACACATTGGGCCAGCTGGGCATGTGTGTTGCACAAATCAGTCAAAACACAAATCAGTCAAAATTTTGACTGTGCTCCACAATGAGTCATCACCATTGCTGACGTAATCCTTAGCTTTACCAACGAAAACGCCGAAACTCCGTGGCTAGAATAAGACATCTCGATCCATATGTCCAATCCGAACTCGATCGGATCAGATTTATAAACACAGACCCATCCCGATCAAACTAATCCGATTATCTCGGATCCCGTCTTCTTATATTTCTTCTTTGAGATCACTGCTTTGACGCCACTGCCTGAGAGAGGATCTGGAGGAGCCGCCATTGACGTCAGTCCATTACATCACCTGCAAATGCCCTTCATTCCATCATTTATGGCGTACGTCGGCTCCCTCATTTGTGATTCCTTCCCACACCGACATCGAAGTCCTTGATCACCCGCCATTTAATTAAGTAGCCGACATAAATCCAAACTCAGGCCTTATATGGCTTTAACAATTTATTTATTTATTTGATGAGTACGTCAAGCTAGGTGACCTAATTAATTAATGAACATGGTTTGGAAAAGTCTTAGCATTGAGCTCACGGATAGACGAATTTAGGTAAGAGACTTGTATCTGAAGAGTAAAGACCGCCCATCATCCCACTCCAAAATGTTTGAATGGTCAATGGAGTTTGGGTTGGATTTCTCCGTCTCCTATTGGCTATTGCATAAACAAAAAGAATTCTAATTAAGTTTTGGGTGTTAGGTTTCAGGGGTAACAGAGGCGTTGGATGGAGATGTAATAAATCGTAATCCAGGGACGGCTAGGTCACCAGACTGAGTTGAGTTATTATTAGTTTACGGGTTCATGTATTCAAAAAAAAGAAAAATAAAAAAATAAAGACATAAATCAGATTTGTTTTGCATGCACGTAATATAATAATATATCTAAAGGATAATATCATTTTGATACATGTAGTTTGAAGAATTATCATTTTGGTATCTAAAGACGCCCAACGTAAACAGTATTTGTGAATATGAGTTTTAGTGGTGGCGGAAATACATGTTATAGGGTTTGAACAATGGACCTTTGAACATAGGACCTCCGGGTTCTTATATTATAATGAAAACTCTAATCACTAAACTTAAAATCTTAAGTAATTATATAAAAACAAGTTAATATTAAAATAAAATAACCCAAACCATCTATAAATATTTATCTCTTCTTATCAATCGGCCTATATGACAGGCAGCAAAAGCACAGGAGGTAAAGTACACAGGTAGATTTTCTTTTTTTGGCCTAAACCAATTTGGATCTCTTTCTTATATAACAGGCAGCAATTAATGGCGAACACTCCCGGGCATGATGATATCGAGAATGGCAACAGTGGAGTTCCATATTCCAACGGTGACCCGGCCGCATCGGAGGAGAACCCCAAGATGCGGCAGCCCACCACCCATCCGGCACGCAGGGAGCTCGGGGTGTCCAAGTCCTCCGTCAGTCTGGTGGCGCTGATGGGTATCTCTGCAGTTACCAAATTAAGCTTCCCACTCACCCAGGGGCACAAGCCAGCACTCTACAAGTGCTACGTTGCGATGGCCTTGGTTACCTTTGTGCTGGTGGCGACGTTTGTCGGCTATTATTTGGCATTGGTGGGTGGGACGTGCGCTGCTCGCCAGGGATCATCCACCGTCATTCGCATGCTCATGTGGATGGTGGTCGCGGGCACCATCGCCACCTACTGTCTTGGCGCCTCTCTCCAGCTTGCTTTTTGATCGCCGCCGTCGTTCGCATGCTCATGTACTGTTTCACTATATTCCGCTTGTATGTTTTACTATATTCTGGCTGTATCTTCCACTATATGCCGGTTGTATGTTCCACTATATTTTGTATCACCCATGTATTGTTTGCTTCTTCATATAAAACGTAATTTTCGTTTCCATATCTGCTCTTAATTTTAGAATCTTAGATATATAAGTTCTGCTTCTGGAAGCAAATCAATATATGTACTTGTAGCTAATTTTCAGTGCAGTACTGTAGGTGAGTGGAGTCTATTAAAACCAAATTCAGTTCTTTGACCTGGGAAGAAAATGGGTCCCAACTTCCAATGCAAAGAGATCGAGAAGGATAAGAGCCATCAATTAATTTCCAAATTCCAGGCACCTATTAATAATTGGGAGGATTCTAAATACATCTTTATTATTACTATACACACACCCCATTCAAATAGAAAATATCATAAATGCCCCACTTATCATCCTCTCTCCATGGGCCCATGGCCACCACGATCTTTACCCTATGCCCCCACCCAGAGCCATCCCCGTTGCCGCCGCCGTCCTCACTATCATCACCACTCACTGCCCCCCCTCTCTCTCTCCCGCGGGCGACGGCGACCCCCCCCCCCCCTCTCTCTCTCTCTCCCGCGGGCGACGGCGGCGACACCCCCCCCCCCCCTTCTCTCTCCCGAGGGCGACGGCGGCGACCACCCCTCTCCCTCTCTCTCTCTCTCCCTTCCTCCCACGGGCGTGGGCGGCAACGACTGCGGGAGCCGGGGTGAGAAGGCGACGGCGGGCGACGGTGGCTGCCAGCGTGGTGGGGGGTGGTGAAGGAGGTGAGGGTGGGATGGGAGGAGAGGGGGAGGTAGGGGATGAGGGTAGTTTAGGGTTTTTTAATTATTTTTTTCAAAAAATGAAAAAAATCAGGAAGTGTGGTGTGTTGAATTGAAAACGTGGTGCGGATAGCCGCACCCTATTACTATACACACACCCCATTCAAATAGAAAATATCTTAAATGCCCCACTTATCATCCTCTCTCCATGGGCCCATGGCCACCACCATCTTTACCCTATGCCCTCACCTAGAGCCATTCCCGTTGCCACCGCCGTCCTCACTATCATCACCACTCACTGTCGCCTCCATCACCACCACCACCCGCCGCCGCCTCCACCACCTAGAGCCGTCCTCGTCGCCGCCGCCATCCTCACTACCACCACCACCACTTACCACTACCATCATCGCCGCCGTCACCACCATCATCTCGATCACCACCATCGCCGCCATCTCCATGACCATCACCACCATCAACACGGTAGCATCCCCACACCACCTCCTCTATCCCCCGACCATCTACCGCAGCCAGCCGCTGCCTCCACCCCAAACCACCACCACTGCTTTGGGAAGAAGAAGATGATGGTAGTTTGGGCATTTATTAAATTTTAAGATATACTTAGTACTAATAGAGGTGTATTTAGAATCAGCCTAATTATTAAACAATAAGAGATGCCGATGGATCATTAATGATCTCATCGCGGTGTTGCCGTTCAAAACCCCAAAGGAGCAAACATCACATCAATCCGCGTCATTCGAGACAATCCACACCGTCGCAAATAGTCACCTTAAAATTCATAGATACATCATTCCCTAACATAGAATATTAGACCTTAAATATTCCACTCTGATCATCAACTACTCCCATAATAAACATATCAATCTCAATAAGGCCAAACTAACTTAACTCTCGGGTTTAAAAGACGACTTTTTAACTTGTTTGTGTAGTGACGGCGTCGGCAATCACAGCGGATGATGGGATGCATGCAGCTGGTGAATTGTTTATGCACCTAATTACCCTATGATTAATTAATTTAATACCTCTCCCATATGTACGTAGGTCATGCCAAATCCCAAAGTGAAAAATCCTACTAGTATTAGTAGATTAATCTAAAAAATTATTTTTTGGATTATAATGACCGACCCTTTAATCTGGTAATTAACGTTGCCTCTCTTCTCTTGCGACCTATATATATAGCTAAAATTCTTATGCATCCTGGCATCAAGTCATTTTGATATCAAAATATAAACTGCAGCAATATATAATGAGCTGTATATAGAAAGAAATTATAGGCAAGGCAGGCAGTGTTATCCTTTAATTTTAACATTGAAGAACAGCACTAACTTGTTTGCTTCAGTCTACTATTCATTCACAACACATGGTGTATTGGTGTGGTGTGGTGTAGCAGCAGGAGCTTGTGGAAAATAAGCAAGGTTTAAAAAATATATATTATATGTATTTGGTACAACTATATATATTCTTCTAGGAAGAAGACAATATATAAGGTTTATTAGTTGACCATCGGCTCTAAAAAGCAATATATCTGACAACTGATGCAACAAATTCATCACTACAAACTCTAAAATGATTAAAACAGAAATGACATTAATTTAGATATTTGAATCCTCACGAAATTGTTGCTGCACGCATTAATGGTTGCTGGCAGAGCTTACAAGTATTTAACTGCGCCAGGCCACCACACTGGTATCTCTGTTGTGGGGGATAGTAGGTATAGTTTACATTTAGGTGGCTAAAACAAGGGCATAGTGAATGCATCTTGATTGAAATCAATTGAAACACATGTTATGCCGGACATAGCTTTGATACCAAAACAAAAGGCTAACCCGCTGCTACCATTGATGGCCAGCTCGCTGCTAAATTAACTACCTAATCAACATGAAAGGAGAACGGCGAAAGAGAAGTTCGGAAAACCGTAAACTACTGAGTTGAGGATTTGATGAATGGATTTTTTTCTTAGGATTTAAACCTATATTGGAAACTTTTCATTGGTTGTTATTATCATGGTGCTAAAATCAATCTGTGAAATGATCTGTCATTAAAAAAGGAAAACTGATTCTGTATCTTTGACTTATGATTCACTTTTATATATTACGATGATATTGCTTTGATACCATATTGAAGTAATAGAAGCACAAAAAACTGTAGAATATGAATTGTATTTCTGCCCGTCCCTGCAATGTACAAGAGCAGCCTTTATATAGCAAATGGAGGCTGCCTAAGTACTAGTAATACAAGAAATCAATGATCCAATTATAGTAGGATCAAACATATTAATAACATGTATAGTGGAATATCAGAATATGCTTAGGATAACCTAAGAATATTCTTAGCACATCCAATATTACCTCACTGTCGCCATCGCCACCATATGCACTTATTAACTAGTTACTCTCGCAATAAGAAAAGCATATCCTGTATATTAGACTTTGTCACAATGTCTACTAAACAAATTTATGAATTTGGGGCTGGTTGGTTGCATTATTTTCTCATGTGCTCTAGATGTTTAAGTTGGTTAGGTCATTCGTTTCTTTGAGGGACTCTGTGCAATAATTTGTTTAGTGTTACATATAAATCATGAGAATGTATTCAGAGTAGTAGCCGACTGGATTGCGAGGAAAGCTAGATTACTATCTTTATTTTTTGACAGTGAACCCCGTGGAGCCTGTCCTAAAATAATTTGTTTAGTGGGTTTTTTGTTTTTAAGCTGTGGAGTCTGGCTTGAACTTATCCTTGAAATAAGAAAAAGAAGAAAGTCTTAATACAGGAAACTTTGTATCAATTTACTACCCTAGATGACAGCTTTGGAGAGTATATTATACAATGCAAGAAAGCACATGGGAGGTTTGTTTTCTCTTTGCCGTATGCTGCTGTATTAGCTAGATTCGAACAACTCTCTCTCATCTAAAAGTCTTATCTGGCATCGTCATGTTCATGAGAGAGAGCTATATTGGATATATTCAAATGCATCGGCCTTCAATCCTCTGCCAATAATGTGTAGATTGATGGATAATATATCGGGGAATCAACATGGGCCGGTTTGTCTTTGCTTGTCTCAGCGAAAGAAGATGACATAGGCGTATGGGCGTTAGATTGTCAATTTTGAAGGGGTTGTTTTCTATTTTATACGGAGATCTTGAAACCTTGTGGTCGATGGGCCAGCAAGGAAGGCTGTTGGACTAGCTGTGGGGTAGTATTGTGCCTAGTGGTGGATATACCTTCCGTTAGGGCTGATGTGCAGCCCAATTTGATTGTACCCGGTCTTCATGCCCAACTAAGTGAAAAAAAAGAGGGGGGAGGAAGAAGATGGCATAGGCATGCCTTGCGTCAGACGAGATCATGAGATGATAGTTTTCTTTTAACACTCTTTTCCATATTAGCTAGCCAATGGAAGATTCAGAATAGGTGGTATGGAGTTTGATTCCTCTAGCTTAATTAACTTATTAAGCTGAAGTCAAGTCATCGTTTAGTATTCTAAATATAATGGGATGTTTTATAATTGGTACATTTCGATTACTTGCTGTCATCCACAAAATCATGTATAGAATAGCAATTATACCCCCGACACCAGCATCATCCCATTGAAATTTACTATTATACCCCCCTCTTCATTGTTCTTCATTGTTATATGTTTCTTTGTTTTTTCTTTTTTTTTTCAATTTTATTTAATGAAAATTTAGGGCATAAGGAAAATGAATTTGGCGATTTAAAGGCCCAAGTCATGGAGAGATTTTCGATCTCCGATGAATCTTGTCGGGCTCGTCGAGCCGGTCGAAACGGCTAGTCGCACGCGTTATATTTCTCACACTATTGATGTTCAACCTGATGGTCATTGTGGATTTAGGGCGATAGTTGCACTAATTGGGTATGGTGAAAATGGTTGGTTTCAAGTACGATTTGAGCTCATGGAAGAGATTCAACAAAATAAGGATTTATATAATCAGCTTTATCCAGATTGGAAATTGGTAGCTAATCTATTATTCTCACTGAATTGGTTTGAGCCGTGGGCACCAGAGATATATTAGATGGACTCTATGCCTTTGGGAATTATCATCGCATCAATGTACAACATTGTACTGCATACATTTGATTTGAATGTTAGGAGTTGTTTTACTCACTTACCATTAAGTACTCCTCCAGTTCCAAACCAAGAGCGTCGAGAAATAGCTATTGCTCATGTTGACAATCACTTCGTGCGAGTTTTTTTACACCCTCATTACCTTGTACCACCTATTCCAACGTGGTGGTGACAACATTCATCGTACGAAGCTAAAGGATGGGCCACTAGTTATACGACACGTGTTTATTTGTGGTACGAAGTAATAGGTACTACACCAAACGCACCGGGAGCAGAATTTGGAGGCAATATTGATTAGAATTTGTATTTTTATATATCTTTGTGTATCTCTTTTTGGTGTATTGTTACATGTACTCTTCCTTGAACATGATTAAATCAATATTAGCTTGGAGACTTTTCATAAAACACAATGCATTTTTTAATTATTAGTATTTTTATTATTTTCATATATATATATTTTATTTTGATCCATATTTTTATATTTTTTTTAAAAATTAAATAATGACTCTCAAAATCTACAACTAAAAAATAAACAAACTGTTTATCCAAGAAAAAAACTTATAACAAAAAAAAATAAAATTGATAAAAAGAATAAAGAAAACAGGTAAAAGAAACAAAACAATGAAAAAACAAAAGAAATGAAACTAAGAAAAAAAAATAAAATTGAGAGAAAACAAAGAGAAGGGAAAGTCAATTATTGCGGCTGAAGGGGTGGGGGGGGAGGGGGGGGGATAAATGAAATTTTATAAATGGGGTCGGAGGGGCGGTGTGTATTAATGAGGTTAAGGTGATCGGATGGTTTGAGTTTTATAGCTTACTAACTCATAACACGGCCACCTGTCATAGTGCTCAGCCCAATCCCCATTGGACACCTGATCCCACTTCATTCTCGCCCTCACACATACATATATTGTACATATATTGCCAATGGCGGAACATGATGAGACCTATAAGGGGATGAAATCTAAAACAAAATGATCAAATTTTTTTTTAATTAATACAAATGATACCTTAAATTTACAATATCGAACATTAAAAAATAAAAACAATACAAATATTAAAATATATGTACCATACTATGTGTCATGATTGAGAGGTGGAAGTTGGATCCAATGTTTTTGTATTTTTTAAAAATGTTGTAAAATGACTTCGTTCTAAATGGTTTCAAAATGACTTCGTTTTCAATAGTTTCAAAATGAAACGAATACAATCTAAAACCGCTGTTAAACGAATGCGATATGCATTCTCTTGGTTATGCTCATGTGCGAAAAATATGTGCGATACATTTTGCCTTTGATTTCTGAGTGTTTCACATTTTTCTCTTGCTTCATTATGAAAACTGTTATGTGCACCAACATGTTCATCAAACTTTTCTATTGGTTTTATCCAATTTTTGAATCATGTACATGTAAACACATCTTCTCTGCCTTATTCTCCTTAAGGTTTCCTGAATAAATAAATATGCCACATCCTTTGATACATTGTATTTCAACCCCTCTAGTTTCGCCATTATATATTACACATATATGCATGCACTTCATTCTCCTAGCGGTGCACAAGGGAGACGGCGGGGCAAAGGCGGGTGACGGCGTCGGTGAGCTAGTAGGGCCGCACGCCGGGGAAGGCATGGCTGGTCTCGGCGAGGCGGTGGTCGTAGACGGCCTGGCAAACCTGGCAAGCGGTGGGGAACTCCGGGGAGGACTTTTGGACCACATCAGCGGTGCCCAATCATTGTGCACCATGCCGGGTCGGCAAAACGCCGACCCAATTTATTTTCGGCTTAGTATCATGGCTCTTAGTCTAAATAAGATTCAGATAATTTATTTTCCACTTGTTTTTATTAAAAGTCCACATCAAATTCACATGTTAGATAGAAGGGAATTTATATATATTTCGCTCAAAATTTGGATTTTCATATATGCCCATTCATAATTACATATTCCCACCAAATAGATGAAATTCTCTCAAAATACGCTCACTCAGTCGACCTCCGACGGTTAATCTAGCTTAACTAAGGTAAAAAAAAAAAAAACCAAACTCGAAAATGTTACTAAACCACCTCTTCTTATTAAATCTAGAGTTTGCATATAGCCATTTGCGGGTAGGTATGTGATGACATTTAAGTAAATTCATCTTCCACCGTAACCTTGATCTTAATTAACACTGTGAGAGTATATTCTGTAGATATTTCATGGATATTGCATGAAAAAAAAACCATGGTCACGTATTTGACAAAAATCTAATCAATTTGACGGGGGGACATGTAATTATGAAAAATATAGTAACATATGCGTAAAATTGAAATTTTTTAGTGAAATGTATATATAACTAAAATTAGAACAATAATTAATTAGAAGAAGAAGAAAAAAAAACTTTTTTGAGTGGGCACAAACTAGTCTAAATATATAGCAGTAGGATGGATAGATATCTCCTTTTCTTTCCCTTCTTTCGAGTATTTTACATTTTAAATCCACTTCTTTATTGGTTTTACAAAATCAATCCGTTTTCAGTTTCATTTACATATTAAGCCAATTTTGACTTTTTAAGGCAAAAATGCCCTTGAACGACACCACCGTTCATTGCATTTAATGCACTCAGGTGCATTTAATGCTTATGATGGCAGCTCTTTATCTCTCTCCTTGGCATCTCTCCTTGGGTGCATTAAAATACGAGTTCTGATTTGGGTACATGCCACGTTGGCATGTACCCAAATCAGCACCGTTGGATTGAACCGGGATTCGTGCCCGGATTGATCTTAATCAGCACCGTTGTCATCACAAAAATGCCCTTGAGCGACACCACCGTTGGATTGAACCGGGATTCGTGCCCGGATTCGTGCCCGGTTCAATCCAACGGTGGAGATCTGTGTACATGGGTACATCCCATGTACACAGATCTTTTTCCTTAAAATACTGAGTATGAGTGGTACTCGACCCTGTCGCCTGCTCCTGCTACTCCGTTCAGGTCGTTGATGCACCCCTCGCCGGCCGCGGCTAGATCCGGCACACCTCAGCATGCACCTTGCTTCCCCCCATGCATCGTGGCGGTGACGACGACGTTGGTGGAGACGATGCGCCCAAGGTACGGGGCGTTCACGGCGGCAGTGGAGGCCATGGCGAGGTCAATGGCGAGAAGGATGATGACGCTGGTGGAACTCTACTATGAGAAGGAACAGAGCTTAAGAGGAACAGAGCCTCTTAAAACTACGGATCCATCCTCGTCCACAGCACCGGTGTCCTCGACCCCAAGTAACCCCTGATCGCCACCACCGCCGTAGAGGAATGGGGTCCTTCCAGATCAACGCCCGTGGGGCGTTCCTGTGTAGCTGGGAGGCAGCGAACCACCTAATCCAGGGCGGCGAGGGCATCGTGGCGGTGACGACGACGTTGGTGGAGACGATGCGCCCAAGGTACGGGGCGTTCACGGCGGCAGTGGAGGCCATGGCGAGGTCAATGGCGAGAAGGATGACGACGCTGGTGGAACTCTACTATGAGAAAGAACAGAGCTTAAGAGGAATAGAGCCTCTTAAAACTACGGATCCATCCTCGTCCACAGCACCGGTGTCCTCGACCCCAAGTAACCCCCGATCGCCACCACCGCCGTAGAGGAATGGGGTCCTTCCAGATCAACGCCCGTGGGGCGTTCCTGTGTCGCTGGGAGGCGGCGAACCACCTAATCCAGGGCGGTGAGGGCATCGTGGCGGTGACGACGACGTTGGTGGAGACGATGCGCCCAAGGTACGGGGCGTTCACGGCGGCAGTGGAGGCCATGGCGAGGTCAATGGCGAGAAGGATGACGACGCTGGTGGAAATCTACTATGAGAACAGAGGAAAAGGTGTGGAGGAACTCCGACGACGCTGCAAATCGCGAGATCTGGGTGGAGTAGTACCCTTAGGCATCCGGACGGAACCCGACCTCGGCGACATTGGAGTCTCCGACTACCTCAGCTTCGACATCCGAGGTGAAGCTCCGACCCTTGGTATACTCGGCGACCCCGGAGAAGCCACACCCTAGCGACCTCTGCAACCTCGGAGTCCTCGACGACCTCGGCAACCTCGGAGGAGCCCGACCTCGGCGACGTTGGAGTCCTCGGCGATCTTGGCCTCGACATCAGAAGTGAAGCTCTGACGACCTCGACTTCGACATCCGAGGTAAAGCTCCGACCCTTGGCGTACTCGGCGACCCCGGAGAAGCCCAACCTCAGCAACCGTGGAGAATCCCGACCTCGGCGTACTCGGAGAAGCCCGACCTCAGCAATCGCAGAGAAGCCCGACCCTGTCGATCCCGGAAAATCACAACCTCTATCAAGGAGAGATGCCAAGGAGAGAGATAGAGAGCTGCCATCATAAGCATTAAATGCACCCAAGTGCATTAAATGCAATGAACGGTGGTGTCGCTCAAGGGCATTTTTGTCTTAAAAAGTCAAAATTGGTCTATTATGTAAACGAAACTGAAAACGGATTGATTTCGTAAAATCAATAAAAAAGTGGATTTAAAATGTAAAATACTCCTTTTCCCACTAGTCTTCTTTTCCCATAAACTGATATTCTTTTCCCACAATAAAATGAAGATCCCAAATGTAACATCGAAAGAGGCAGGCGATAAGCGTGTAAAAAAAGAAAGGCAATAAGTAAGACAGACTATTCTCGACACCGAGGAAGCGCCGCAGGTCATTGCGATAGGCGCAGGTTAGACGGGATAACTTTTTGAACAAGCCAAGATAGGAGTACAAAGATGGGATTCCGAATTAAGGTCGTCGGCTCTGTCTCTTCTCGGATTTTCCCAATTAAGCATTTCATCGATGACAGTGAATAAAAAGCTATGATCAATTTTCAAACTTGGATCACCTACGAGTCAACATAGTCATCTAACCAGACAAACTACAGGGAGTTTGTTAAAATTTTATATTAACAATAACTAAAAATTATGCTAGGGACATAGGTGAGTATTAGTATACTAATAATGAATACATGACCACAACGCAGCAGAATTGATCATGCTGGAAGAGTCATCACTAATGTGAACTTCACGCGGTTTTGTGACTTAATCGCACCCAGCCCAAAACATCCGCATCACTAGCCAGCCAGCGAGATCGATCAGTAGTGGCTTCTCGCCGCCATGAGAGGACACGTAATGTAGATGTCATATGTCGTTGGTGGAGATCCAGCCGGAACGCATGCATGTCGACATGAAACATTTGGCCGCCGTGGAATATACGGCGAGCCGGCTTGTCAGAGCTACTACAGTGCTACTGTGGCTACCTAAAGTAGCTTTTTAAAGACTACTCTTGTTCTTAAACCACATACCGAATATCAAATTAGTCATGTGACCGGTTTGAGATTTTCCCACTTTACTTGAATCATTTGCTTAACAGTGATGTTACGTGGGAGGTGCGCGCTACTTGTGGAAGGTGCAAGATTGCGTGAATACAGAGGAGCAACCCTAAATCCCAAGACCCTCATCCTACCTAAATCCCTGCAGGAGTTTATAACTTTGTCACTTGGTCGATGGGAAATATTCTTACTCGCTGGTGGGACGAAGGTCATTTAATTTCCTTCATTCATCCAGATGGAATACAAGTTGTGAAGAGACTGAAAGGTTTTGTGGGTTGGAAGAATTATGATTAAATTAAAACATGGCTTTTGCAATTGATTTGTGGTCCTCGACTGAGAAGGAGCTAAGGGGATTTGCTTTATTGTCCGCTTTCAGAACGTGATTCATATCTTAATCAAAAGTCTTGTTGTTTTTGCATATAATCCACTTGATCTCTTGGCTGGAAATTTTATTTTGTTCGTCCAATGACAAGAATGAGACATATGATTAAGTCATAATCCACGTTAAGAGCGTGTCTCATACTTTAAGCGAGTTCAAGAGTGCACGTCTTACTTACGGAGAATAATCAATCAGTATTTATTATATTTTCTTTGTGTTTGCATCATCCTTATATGACATGATGGTTATAAGTTAACCATCCTGTTGTCCTATATATGTGGAGCCTACGTGAAGAGGATTATTCTATGTGAAGCCTAGGTGAAGGGGAGAAGATAGGGGGGGGGGGGGGGGGGGGGGGAGGAGGGCGAGGGGGTTTAGTGTAGGGGTGGCAATTCGGGTATTCGGGTTAGCGGGTCGAGTCGGGTCCTGACCCGTTTAATAAAAGCCAAACCCGAACCCGACCCGTTTAATAAACGAGTCAGGTTTATCAACCCGAACCCGACCCGACCCGCCTAACCCGTTTATTAAACGGGTCGGGTCACGGGTCGACCTGTTTAACAACAATCAAACATACCAAATTACTAGATTAAATTACAACTAGATCAAATTACAACTGCATCAAATTACAACTACATCAAATTACAACCAGATCAGAATATCAAATTACAACCAAATCAAAATAAATCCTTAATAACTTCAACACATAGATAAGTAACCAGATTTGCATATGCCACTATAAGTGTTTCATAGGATCAAAATATAAATACTAAGTAGTGGTAGAGCATTGTCCCGATTCTTCGCCATCATTGTCGAATTTTGAAGTCATCACATCCTCAAAAAGATCATCCAAAGAAGTTAAATTGTCAGCATGATATGTATAAATGAGTTATGATAGACAATTTACAATTAATTGATGAGTTAACCATAACCCAATAGCAGATAAACTTGCAGAGAAACTTGCAGCAGAAGCAAATCGAAATTGAGAAACAAAAAACAAAAAAATTAAAATAGAAAATGAGAATATGAAATCGTTGGGGTTTGGAAAAGAAAGAGAGCAAAACAAACGAAGAACAAGATAGATACAAAGAGGGGCAATTGAAACAACAACAACTGAACAAAAATTTAGCAGGAAAATACCAAGTGATCAAAGTTGAGAAATGGTCTATCAAAGGAAAGATACAAGTGGTCCATCAAAGGAAAGATACAAAGAAATTTAGCTGGAAACACAAAGTGAACATGAAAAATAAATCCACGAAAGAGCTGTAGCATTGAACCTTATTGAAAAAAGAGAGAAAGATCACAGAAATAGTAATTAGCAAAGATTACCAAAATTTCTTTGACATCTGATTTGTGCTGAGAACATATCAATCTTTCTGTCTCAGCACTATTTCTCTGAGAACATATCAATCTTTTTTTCTCAGCAGTATTCGTATGAACAGATCAAAAAAGAGAGAAAGATCACAGAAATTGTCACACCCCGACCCAGAAAACCCATCCAGGACGGGGCGTGAGAGTCCTATCACTATTCAACTCCAATCGACGCAGTACAAAGCGGAAAAGACGGATAATTTAAACAATTATATTTCAGAGGCGAGACAGATTCAGTTATAATATATCATCAAGTTGTACAGTTCATGTTTGATACAAAAGCTCACAAGAGACAGATTTATACAATATCCCAAACTGTCCTCGAAATGTTACAACATATACATATATATCAAAAGAGTACAACAGATCATCCTCCAGCAACCTTAAGCGCCCCTGGATGTACTCGCGCCGCCAAAAACCGATCCTGCCGGCTCCACCGAGGAACAACTGCCGCCTGCACCTGCAAACGCAGCCCGGGTAGGAGTGAGCGATAAGCTCAGTAGGGTTCTACTCTACGGCACACTGAAAGGAGGAAAACAACAACAGTGTTGTCTCCCAGTCTAATTCTAACGGATGTCACGGGTCCAATAACCCACCGATGTCCCAAGGGCTCCTGTCATGAACCTCTCTCTTGGTCACTCTACCAAGATCACCCTAAGCACTGACAGGGGAACAGTACCATGCAAGATCACCCTTACCCAGCAGGGATGCCACTGCCTGGGGACCACGTCGGGAACACATCGATTGCATCCTTAGCACTTGGCATTGGAAGACAACACGACCTCTAAACCTCAAACACTGATCAGAGTCAACTATTGCAATCCTCAATCACAAGAGATTCAGATGATCCAAGATCACACCCTATTCCTGATTACCCAGCCACGACCCTAAGGCTAGATCCGAGCTACCCGAGAGCCTCGGATCGGCGACCCAAACCATCGCCCGCCTAACCTCAAATGCTTATAATGCACACAATACATGAGCCTAAGCAAACATCTATCCTAGATGTCTCTATATGTCACGTCAGCAGTTACAAGTCCAACAGATATACAATAGCCCTCGGCACTCGCCGGCAAGAGGCTAAGGTTCCACAATTTCTCATTAGCTAGCACTCATAACTAACTAATGGCTAAGCACACCATTAAGCATTTAACTACATCTAAACATGTATCAAATGCAATAGTAACCATAGATTTTCCCACAAAGGAAAGAATACTCGAATCAATTCTCAAATCAGATGGAAATCCTTTGAAGACTTCATGAAATCCACCTACATACTTCCCAACATACTTAGATACTAATCACAAATCAAATCCATCCAAGAAAAGCCAGAAAACCAAGTCCAAGTGATCACGGACGATGTCACGGTCGATCCGTAGATCGACCGTGAGCCCACGGTCGATCCGGCGATCGACCGTGACGCCAAAACGAGAAAAACCCACTTGGGCGACGGTCGATCGGTCGATCGGCCCATCGACCGTGGGGAGCCCAAAACAAGACAGAGCCTCACGGACAATGCGACGGTCGATCTGACGGTCGACCGTGAGGCGGGGTGAAAAAGGGAAAAAACCCACGGTCGATCGATCCATCGACCGTGGGAGGCCAAAATCCCGACAGAGCCCGACGGTCGATGCGACGGTCGATCCGTCGGTCGACCGTCAGGCCCAAAAAGAGCAAATCAATACTTGACGGTCGATGCACCAATCGACCGTCGAGCCTCAGGCACAGTTCATCAGAACAGTGCCGAAAATCCATTTTCTTAGATTTCAAGGATCAAATCAAGTTGGAAAGCAATGAGATTTTGCAAGCAAGTGTAATTCCTGGTGGGGAATCCAATGGTATGAATAAAACACACTTTTGACGGTTAAATCTCCTACCTAGGTTCAAATGGAAGAAAATCGACAAAACGGCGATAATACGGAAACCAACCGTTAGAATACGGAAAGTGAGAGATAGGAATACTTCAAATCCTTCAAACTACATGCACAAGGAGTTACATAGCATTCCAACATGTATTCCTACAGTAAAAGAGCAAAAATCCTATCCTAGGAGAACCCGATCCAAGGATCGAGGTAGAAACACCTACTTGAGCAAGTAGGGTAGTTCCTCCACGTGTCCCGCTGGTCAAGCCGTCAAGATCCGAGTTCCGAAGACCAAGTCTCCAAACCCTACCTCAGCCGAAGGAGAGAGAAGGGAAGAGGGAACGACAGGTGAAGGAGAGAAGGAAAGAGGAGAAAGGGACTTGGCTTATATAGAAAATCCAGATCTATCTCAGCCGTCCGATTCGATCTTTCGCGATCGAGCTCCGATCCTCCGATCGGACGCACCCTAGGGGTTCTAATCAAACACATACATCAATCAAAGTCAGTGTGTGGAACGCGGGTGTGAAACTGACCACCAGAGGGCATATTTACCAAAATACCCTCGGGGTCCAAACCGCCACATGATCGTGCCCGACGCGGAACCAAACCAACAGGAAACCGGCTCTCGACCCACACGATCGAGCCAGGTCAGAGGGACGGGCCCTCACAGAAATAGTAATCAGCAAAGTTAGATTTGGATCAAGAGAAAGATACAAAGATTGAGGAACAACAAAGGTAGTAATCAGCAAAGATTACCAAAATTTTGAAGGAAAACACAAAGACAATAAATCTGTTCATATGAATACTGTTGAGAAAGAATGACAGAAAGATACAAAGAAGAACACATAGAACAAGAAAGGCAGTATTTAGCTCTAAAATCCACAGAAGAGAAGTAGTAGATATTGAGCCTTTATTAAAAGAAAAAAAGGGAGAGAAAAGGAAGGAGAAATAGTACAGGGAAAATGACAGAAAGAGTGATGGTAGGGGAAGATCAAGAAAGATACAAACCTTAGAAATCTTGAAGCCGTTGAACCGATCTGAGAAATCAACCACCTCTTCTCTGTCTATCGGATGGAGGTTCGGAAGGGAGATGCCGGTGGACTTCGGAGAAGGGCTAGGGGAGGAGATCGGTGGGGGCCGATCGCGACAGGGGGAGATTGCTAGGGGAGATCGCCAGGGGAGATCGCGACAGGGGGAGTTCGTCAAGGGGAGATCACGACATGCAAGGGGAGATAGGGGGAGATCGCCAGGGGAGATAGGGTGTAAGGACCCGTCCCTCTACTCCTGTGGCTCGTCATGGACCGTAAGGGAAATTTGATAAATTGCACCTTGTGGCTAGTTTCACACCCGCGTGTACATACACTGACCATATTTGTGGTAATGTTTGGTTAGAATGGTTAGTGGGACCCGGGATCGAAAGATCCGGGCTTGGGCTTAAGTTTAGCCCAAGTCTAGCTTTCTGCACCTAAAGGATCGATCTTCCTAGCTAGAAAATCGATCTCTTAGTGCCAGAAAGTCAAACCCGATTTGGCAAGGAAAATCGATCTCTTCTCTCAAGAGATCGATCTCTCTTGAGTCGGTTCGTTCATCTATAAAACGAACGAAACCTTTTCTTTTGATTTTTTTGGAAAATCCGAGTTTTGCGCAGTGTTCTTGCTGGATTTGGCTTCGTTTGAGGAAGATCTAAGGCCTAGTAGCTTGGATTGAAGCTGCTATTGCATAGTTAGGGATCCTACCTACATCTCTTCGGGTTTTTGGAAGTTTTTCCGGTTTGATTGTGATCTTTTGCTTAGATCTGTTAATATACATGTTTGTTTGTTGTGATTTTACTGGTTTTGGACTCGTGGTCCCTTGATCTACCAGATCCCAGAGTTTTAGGGGGTTTGGTAGCGTTTTTCGGCGGTATTTCTCGCCGTCCTGTCGCCCGAGAACCCATTCGGATCGATCTCCTTTGAGGAGAGATCGATCTCTTATGGAGTGTCATGCCCAGCCCGAGCGGGATCGATCCTTGCTGGGTTAAGGCATGTCGGGTCCCATGTCATGAAGAAGATCAATCCTTCTGAAGGAAGAGATCGATCTCTTTCTGTTGACAGGGACGAATTCCTTCCCAAGTACTGAGAAGATCGATCTTCTCTGGGAGAGAGATCGATCTCTTAATGGTTGAGGGGTGTTTTCAAGTGGGTTTTGCCCGCGGGGCTTTGTATGACGATTTCTCTTTACCGCCTTATACATGGTACATAAGTTTAAGCATGTTAGCCCTATAATAGGGCAGTGGTGAACCGGGGGAGTGATGACTCCTGGGATGTTTAGAATAAACGGGCGGGTAGCCCTACAGCTTTTTCCTAGCCTTGCATGCCGGCGTGCGCCGAGGGCTTTATCTGCGATATCTGTTATCTGTTGTTTGCGGGGCTGCTTCCCGATGCAGGTGTTGTGGTGGACTGCTGGCAGTTGGTGGTGGTACCACTGCAGCAGCTCCAAGACCTTACTTACCTGTTCACCACCCCGGGGCGGCAGGGTGCCGTGCCCAGACCTTGTTATTTATATCATCACATATTGTTGCATGCTTACATGTTTTATCCTGCGCATGTTCATAGCATGCATTGTGTTGTGCATTAGCTGTATAAGAGTAGGACGCTGGCTATGGTTTGACCGGCAATCCGAGGCTTTCGGGTAGTCCGGATCTAGCTCTAGGACCATTGCGGGTAGCTTGGTCCAGGACTCGATTTGTAGTATTCAGTCAATATTGATGATAGGTGTAGATGACTTGAATACATGTTGCTTGATGTTTAGAGGTCATGTCGGCCTTGAGCCAAGTCTTGAGTTGTAGCCGGTGTCCGACAGTCTTTGACTCTTGAGTGGGGGGGTGTGCCCACTCAGCGGTGCCTCTTTCCGCCAGTAGTGTTCATGGTCCTGTTGTGAGTCCGCAGTGCTGGGAGCCTGCGTTCTGGGACGTTCGGTGGGGTTTTAGGACCTCTGTATACATCCAAGCTTTGCTTGGGGGCGACACTGTTGTGTTCCCTTCCTTGGTGAGTGTCGTAGTGTAGTGTATGTGAGGACCCGTTCCTCTATTCCTGTGGCTCGTCGTTGACCGCAAGGGCAATTTGGTAAATTACACCTTGTTGGTTTGTTTCACACCCGCGTGTGCACATACAGGCCTTATTTTGGTGTATGTGTTTGAATAGGATGGTTAGGTGGACCCCGGGATCGAGAGATCCGAAATTGGGCTTGAACCGGGCCCAATTTCCCTTCCCAGCGCAGGACGGATCGATCCGAACTCCACCTCGGATCGATCCGAGTCCCACTGGCGGCAACACTTCTCTAGTGCGAGTCGGATCGGAACCTTTGGATCGATCCGACCTGTGCTAAATCGCCTGTTTAAGGCTGTTTTGCCCGTGGGGCTTCGTTTGCATGCGATTTTAGCGATTTTGCCCGCGGGGCTTGCTATGATGGTTTTGTTTACAGCTTCTGACATGTTTAGTAGCATAGTTATAAACTGTTGTGTGTTACAACTTTGTGGTTGAACCGGGATTGTGTAGAGTAAATGGGCTGAATGTATGCCCTTACTGCTTATGATTATCTGCATGCCTCTTTATCGCTTTCTGTGGTGAACCGAGGGAGTCATGACCCTCGGGAGTGTTTAGTATAAATGGGCCGAAGGTGTGCCCCTGCTTGATGCTTGCTTTTACTGCTTTCTTTACTATCTGTCTGTTTCCCTGCGCATTATAGGCATGATAAGCCAGTCGTGGATGGGGTTTTGTCCTTAGTACTCTAGGATCAAATGGTAAGTTGTGGCTAGCGTTACCCCGTCATGGGTTGTCCTGCTTGGTATCCAGCATGGGAACGGGTGTCCTGCATGGGCTGAGGTTCTCCCTGTTGAGACGGGAGAGGTATGCTTGGGTAGGAACCTTGAGGGGGTAACGATGGGACGGGTGAGTTCCCGGTTGGACTTAACCTTTGATCTGGAGTTTAGAGATTGTACTGGCTCTGTGCTTTGAGTGTTGAGAGATGGTTGTCGTAACCATGGTTGTTCCGCTGGGCGTGGAGATCCCGCTTGGAGAGGGGTGTCCTACGAGTAGCGTTATGTCCACCCTGTGTCAGGGGATGTCGGTGAAAGCCCACCCTTGAACAGTGCCCATCGGAGGACGTACTTTGGACAGGTGCCCTTCGGGTTATTGATGGGATTTATGGGGTTCTTGGCAGGCCTCAGTACTTGACACAGAGTTAGTACGGTTGGTGTCGCTTTTTTTGTGAGTGTCGTAAAGTAGAACCATGCTGAGCTTTGGCTCATTCCTACCTGGATCGTGTTGTTTGCAGGTGCAGGTACCAGCGCTTCTCTTGTGGGCCCCCAGTGTTCGTCCTGCGGCAGCGCGTCGCCAGCTGACCATGTCTGAGGGCCAGGAGGGCTTTGTTTGCGCTTTTGCGGAGACCCCTGAAGATGTAATTTCTTTTGATAATTGTAAATGTTGTAAAATTTGTATAACTCTGATTTATATATTGCTTTGATCTTGTAGATGTTAACGTTGCTTCCGCCTTTGTTTACTGTTTCTGTCTCCGCCTGTTGGGTGTCGGTAGATGTAGTTTCCCCCCCCTCGTGTCCCAGTCCGGGATGGGTTTCCTGGGCCGGGGCGCGACAGTGTCCCTGCTGAGCTTAGTGCTCACTCCTACCCGGGCTGCTTTGCAGGTGCTGACGCTAGCTCTTCTTCGGTCGCCCCTACCGGGCAGGTGTTTGGTGACGTGGCGGCGTCTGGCGGTGCTTGAGGAGCGGCGATCTCAGTTTTATCCTTTTTGCTATAGATAGTCTCCTACGGGAGTAATAAATGTATAATTTTCCTGTTTTGAGGTTTTGTATTATTCCAGTTCAGTGTTTGAGGTTTGTGAATGTTTGTATAATACAGGATGATTATGAATTGTTAGGGTAACCACTACGATTAGAGGGAAACCTCGCCAAAATTTCCGCAGTAGATTAGGTTCCGGTTCGTGTCGTCCGGCCGGCCCGGTTGGGCCTACGCGGGTCGGGGCACGACATAGGGGGAGATCGCTAGGGGAGATCCGAGATTGCGAGGGGAGGAGAAGTGGAGAGCAGCGCCGCCAAGGGTAGCTGGGTAGGAGAAGTGGGTCACAGCCTCATGGGTGGTGGGTGCCCTAATAGTTACTCTAAACCCTTCAACACGGGTTAACGGGTTGACCCGTCTAACCCGCGGGTCAACCAGGCGGGTCAACCCGACCCTACCCGTTTATTCACGGGTCATAAACGGTACGGATCATAAACGGGTCAATCCGTTTATGACCCGAACCCGTTTATACCAAACCCAAACCCGTTTATCTCGGGTCGGGTCGGATTCGCGAGTCATGATCCGGATTGCCACCCCTAGTTTAGTGAGGAGTTACTATGGTAGGTGGGGAGAGAGAGGGTTAGCTTGTCAGGTGGGTAGAGGGTCTTACTAGTTTATATATATATATATATATATATGTATATATATATATATATATTAATTAGAATGTCCAATTAATAACATTGCAAGTCATGATGCTAGTTGGTACATTACTCAGATCCAGAACCTAAAACTGAGATATATATGCTATCCGACTTGGAGTGTTTAACTTAACGATTTGTTTAAAATAACATTTGAAGTTTGATGGTTTCCTTCTTTTAATGTCAGTGTGCTGATTGCGCATGCGAACAAGGAAAGTGATTTTTGTGCCGAATTCTTTAAATGATGAGCTTAATGAAGTGAACAAATTGTTCTCTTATCCGATCATGAGCTTGAATGATGATGCAAAAATCAACCTGGTCACTTTTGAAATATATGGTGTAAATGAAGCTTTTGTTTAATTTACATTCCTCGAGACGATCACACTTTTTTTTACCGAGAGTAGGTTGCAAGAACTCATATAAATAAGCTTCACCATTAAAACCCGGTCCGCAGTGAAGTCGTCCAAACTAAAGTTTCATTATCACCGATAAAAAAGAAGAAAATATAAAATGGGAGTTTCAGAATCTTGAGTTGGACCGGATGGCTCCCATTAAAATGCTTGATGAACGTTTAATATTGTTTTAGATGTGAGATTTTAGTTTCGAATAATCTCTTTGGAAAATGTTTCAAGAAATATGAGAATCTCCTCCTTTTATCTTTTCTCTTATAAATCACTTATTAATTATAACCTTTCCAGTGAGGATGCGGGTTTAATTCAAAATAAAGGTTTTTTTTTTTTATCAAAACAAAGGTAATTTTATGGGTATTATATTTTCTCTCTGCTCCACATTTTAGTTTTCTTTTAATATCTATATCAAACAATTTTTTAGCAACACAAACTAATACATATTATCATTACTCGTGGCCACTTCTTGCCCTAGAGAGAGAGAGAGAGAGAGAGAGAGCGAGCTCCACTGTCGGCACCGACTGACCATCATCATCTACAACCATCAAAGAGCTAAGGTTTTTGGGTGATATACACAATATCTGAAAATTTTAAGAGATAAATACATAATTTTGATAAGTTGTTATGAATAATTTATATACAAAACCGTATGAGTTATTTACGGTCATATACGCTGGTTTTTTTTTTTTTTACTTAGTTAAGTCCAAAAGGCAGTGCAGGATAATGGCTAAATTATGTATTAGTACCATGTAGTTTTGGTCAACTTTTTATATGGTCCCTGAACTTCAATTTTGTGACATTGAGTCCCTCGATTTTGTTTTTGGTTATCATGTGGGCCTCCACCCCAATTTTCGTCGTCTAACTAACGGCAAAAGGGGTCACGTGCGGCGCACGTGACCCCCTTCCGTCAGCTCATCCGTGCTCGCTCCCGGCCATCGTTGTCGCCCTCGACTACCGCCTCGCGCCCGAGAGCCGCCTTCCCGCGGCCTACGACGACGGGACGGCGGCTCTCCTATGGGTCTTGGAGCAGGCCAAGAACCCGGCTGGGGACTTCTCCCGCTGCTGCGTCATGGGCAGAGCTCCGGCGCCAACATGGCCTACCACGTCGGGCCAAGGGGCTGGACCTTTCCCCGTTAGGGCTGGTCGGGCTGGTCCTCCACCAGCCGTATTTGGGCGGGGTGGAGAGGATCCCGTCGGAGGCGGCGTCGGAGGACGACCCCGTGTTGCCTCTCTGCGCCAACGACATGCTGTGGCGGCTGGCGCTGCCTGAAGGGGCCGATCGGGACCACAAGTACTCCAACATGGTGAAATCCATGGCTGCCGCCGGCAATGAGAAGATCGGGATACCGAGGTGCTTGGTGGTAGGGTTCAAAGGGGATCCGCTGTACGATCGGCAAAGGGAGTTCGCTAAGGCGCTGGAGGAGGCTGGAGCCAACGTGGTGGCGCGGCTCGACGATGAGGGGTTCCACGCCATTGAGCTCTTCCACACGTCTCACCTTCCACACGGCGTTGATCGGGAAGTACATCCTCGACAGGGGGAGCAGCTTCTCGGCAGCGATCCTTAAGCGGATCACTTCTCTCAGAAATTCCGACGCTGAAACAGTGACGGAGATTCGCCTCTCCGGAGTGAAGGTGATCGTTCGGTCAAAGAGCGAGGAGAGAACGAGATCGGCGATGGACTGCTGGGATCCGTCCTTCATCAAAGGGCAGATCAGCTTCTTCTCTCGATCCAACTGCCGCGACTGCGGAGCCGTGCGATCCTTCTTGACGGAAAAAGGGGTTCGGTACATCGAAATCAACGTGGACGTTTTCCCGGAGAGGGAGGGGGAGCTGGCGGCGCGGAAGGGCGGGTCCTCGGCGGTGTTCTTCAACGAGCAGCTGGTGGGGGGTTTAGCAGAGCTAAACGCGATGACCCATAGGAGAGCCGCGGGAAGGGTTCTCCACGGTGTTCTTCAACGTGCCACGGGTCTCTAGCCGGGTTCTTGGCCTGCTCCAAGACCCATAGGAGAGCCGCCGTCCCGTCGTCGTAGGCCGCGGGAAGGCGGCTCTCCGGCGCGAGGCGGTAGTCAAGGGCGACAACGATGGCCGGGAGTGAGCACGGATGAGCTGACGGAAGGGGGTCACGTGCGGCGCACGTGACTCCTTTTGCCGTTAGTTAGACGACGGAAATTGGGGTGGAGGCCCACATGAAAACCAAAAACAAAATCGAGGGACTCAATGTCACGAAATTGAAGTTCAGGGACCATTTAAAAGGTTGACCAAAACTACAGGGTACTAATACATAATTTAGCCTGGATTTTTTGTCATAGATACCGGAAGTTATAAGACTTTTATATCAACCAATTGATTCGCACAAGTTGCTTCATTGGATCGAAATTCGGAATCAACAGTTCAATTACTATGAAAACTAAACAAAATTAAAATATTAAAAATTTGAAAATACGACCGGCATTTATTCTCTGCTACCTATGTCAAAGTCAGGATACTAAGATTTGTCAAATGGTCTTTCATTAAAGATCAACTTGTCATTTGGTCCTTTATAGAAGACCTTAAATGTTTTAGTACCACTGTAGAGGAGAAAAGAATACAATACCCTTATATATTTTTTGATATATGTCCAGCCCCTCCAAACCCCCCCACCCCCCGCCCCCCAATACAGGCTCCCCCGCTGCCGATCCGGGCTATGCTAGTAGTAACTTTGGTAGTTTCTTTTCATTTTCGAAAAGTAACTACCAAACAATTGACATGAAAAGTAACTTGTAATTTGTTACTAATTTTCAAAAAATAACTATAAAAAAGAACAATTGATACAAAATGGAAAGTAACTATCAATTTTATATCATTTTTCAAAAAGTAATTACAAAAAAGGAATGGAAAGTAACTTCCAAAAAAACTTTAAAAAAACCACTAAGTACCAAATAAATGGTGGAAGTCATCAGACTAAAAAAAGAAATGAAAAGTAACTACAAAATGGAAAGTAACTTTCAAAAAAACTGAAAAATAACTTTCAAAACAATTGGAAAATAACTTCAAAAAAACTGTAAAGTAACTACAAAAAAACATGTAATTTTGTTGTATACAACAATGAAAAGAAGCCATTAATGCATACAAGTCATTAATGCAGTCGAAATTACCACACCCACTTATGCATTTCTCAAAAAAGTTTCCTTTTTCAAAAACCGCACCCACTTATGCACCTATTTATTTTGGATTCTAGGATATTTGATCCTTTCTATTTGAAAATGGTATTTTGATCATGAAAGTTATCATAATAACCCTAAAAAAGACTAAATATCTTATAGATTTATTAGAAGAATGTAGAGTAATAAAGATCTCCAAACAAGACTAAATGATAATTATCACTAAAAAAAACCTACTAGCCTACATCAGTGCATAATTTAGGGTTAATTAATGCCTAATAGCTATGTGTAACTTGCAACTATAAATGATGCTTCTTTGTTTTTATTTATTTGATTCATCAAGACCGTTTGGATAAAATAAAAGCTATGTAAACATCGAATATAATTATATAAAATTAAGTGAAAAATATTTAGATGATAATAGAGACGGACCATCACTTTCCTCACTACTTCCTCTCAAACCAACCTTAAGCAGGAATAGCTCTCCTTGCGATTGGGGCAACCGAACTGCCCTCATCCCCGAGATTGGGGGGAGTCTTTGAGTCGGCGCTTCCATAACATAAAGCAGAGTAGATAGCACACGTAATGGTAGGGATGGCAACGGGGCGGGGTGGGGCGGGGTACCCCCTCCCCCGACCCCGCAACCCAACCCCAAACCTCGCCCCGCCCCGCCCCGATAGTGACTACACCCCTACCCCGACCCCGCCCCGCCCCGCTCAAATTTTTTTTACACATTAAATATATTATATTTAATAATACATTAAAGATTTATCATTTTAATAAACAATCCAAACAAAATTTTTCTCTATAAAATGATAAAAATATTATCCATACATGATTAAGTTAATACTTTTTAGGAAAATGAATTATTATGGGGTAATATATAACTATATTAATTATTATAAATATCTAATCGGGGCGAGGCGGGACGGGGGTGTCCTACCCCGACCCCGCCCCGACCCCGATCGGGGTTTTACACACTTCTCCCAACCCCGATTCCGACCCCGTTTAGTGCCCCCGACCCCACCCCATTAGGGACGGGGCGGGGCGGGGCAAATTGCCATCCCTACCTAATGGTTTGCCAGGAGCAAAGCTCAGAGCTCAGCTAACGGAGTCTCCCAAGCCTTTTTTTTTTTTTTTTTGGGACAAAGATCCGGAAAAGACGGACCGGACCCATTCGGTGACTTTCGCGGTCGTTTTTTCCAAGGGGGCCACCGCCTAAAGCATGGTTTGCCCGCATTGTATCTATACGATCGACCCCGGACGTACCCATTCACCCCGTGGGGAACCGGGTAACCAAATTCACGATTAGAATAAAAAAGGAAGTTCGCCGGGTAACTCTCCCAGAGGCTCCCAGCCTATCGGGTGACTTAGTCAAAGCTAGGGTTTACGTCCTATGTTGCGCACTTAATAAAATAAATTAAAAACAACGACAGATAAATGCAAAAAGATGAGATTTTTGATCGGTCTTATGAGGCCCAAGCAAGGAGAGAGGTAGACGACTTTGCCGGTTCACTGTTTTGAGTACGCAGGACAGCCTATCGGGTGACTTAGTCAAAGCTAGGGTTTACGTCCTATGTTGCGCACTTAATAAAATAAATCAAGAATAACGGCAGATAAATATAAAAAAATGAGATTCTTGGTCGGTCTTATGAGGCCCAAGCAAGAGAGGTAGATGACTTTGCCGGTTCACTGTTTTGGATACGCAGGCCAGCGAATCCAACAACGTTCGTCCATGCATACTTATTCTCGAACCAAAAACGTCCCACCGAGTCTAACACTCAGGCTTACGTTGCCAATTGTCCTCCACAGCGGGTTGCCAATTGTCCTACACAGCCGGGCTCTTCTTTTCAAACTCTTATCACTACTACGTACCTCCCTGCACACTCACGTGCAAAGCAATATCTCACCCATGACGTTATCGGATATACGTCATCAAAAAAGGCTCCGGCTTCATCAAAAAAAAGGCTCCGGCTTCCGTCAATGCTCATCGTTTTTTCCCCTATTTATAATAGCATTCAACTTTGAGCAGTTCTCTCTCAAAAGTCCCATTCCTCCCCCCTCTGCTTTCCCCCACCTCTCTGCCTCCCCCACCTCTTCCTCAGCCTGCTCTCATGGCTGGCTGCCTCCTGTCCACAGGAGTATCCAAGAGCCTGCCGGAGAGCTACAAGAGGTCCGTCTCACAGCGGCCGAGGATCGACCAAGTTGTCGCCCACGACAACATTCCGGTCATCGATCTCAGCCACCCAGATAAGTCCCACATCGTCAGCCAAATTGCCCATGCCTGCCAGTCCTATGGCTTCTTCCAGGTCAATACTCTCTTAGCTTTGCAAAGGCTAATTAATTTTTTTTTATGGAAAATTAGATTGTTCATATATAGCTATTCTTGTTCATATATAGGTTGTGATGAATCACGGCATAGCTGATGAGTTGATACAGAAGAGCATCATGGACATCCACCGAGAGTTCTTCCAGCTGCCGGCGGAGGAGAAGATGAAGCTCTACTCCGACGATCCGGCAAGGAAGATGAGGTTGTCGACGAGTTTCAATGTCAAGAAGGAGGAGGTGAACAACTGGAGGGATTTCCTTCGGCTCCATTGCTATCCTCCGGAGGAGTTCGTGCCTGGCTGGCCCTCTTCCCCACCATTATTCAAGTAAGATAATAGACTCTTGACCATACATGTCTTTTCCATTAATCCAGACTGGGGGTTTCCGAATAGGTATAGGAATATGACAAGTCTTGGCTCATTCTCAATAGGTGGGATAACCCATTGTCTAATGAATACGGTAGAGGTGTCATCTCATATCTTTAAAAAATTATTGTGGACAAGAAATGTACATGAATTTCTGCATTAGTTATAGTATGACTAATATAAGATGAAAATGCCGATTTGCAAAAGCTAAATTCAGAGCAAGCTCAGTGAAAACAAGTAGAATTGATATGACCAAAAAATGAACGCTTTTTCTCATGTACCGAAACATGGTTCGAAGGTGTACCTATTACGTGCAATGTTTATTCTACAGTCTCTGAGCTCAACTGATAATAAAATAAAAAAAAAACACGTGTCGCGTAGTTGCGGAGTTTGTTGCTTTCATTCCTAGAGTAACTGTCAAGCAGATGCTATTGTTCGTTGGTTTCTGCTTGTTGGGGGCAGTTATGTCCGGGAGATAAGAGGTAGGGGGCAACATAAATAAATAAATAATACTAATTGTCTCTGTCAAAAATAAATAAATAAAAGCTCACATAAATCTCAGGTACTGGATTTGGTGTAGCTTTTAAAGCCACTAATTTTTCCCTGTAAATTGTTATTTGATTTATTAAATCATATAAATTCAAATTTTCAATTAGTTAGTGATTTTCTTTTAATAAATTATAAACTGAACTTTTTTAATATAAAATCATAAATTAAACCCTTTTTTGTCAAGATAATGATATTAATAGATTATGATCCCAACATATCAATATATAATGATTTTCTTTTAATTATGATTTGACTAATTTTATATGTAATTTTATTGATTTGTCATTGATAAATATAAATTAGAATGAAAAGTTTATAATACTTATGTTTCTTCTTTGAGATCACTGCTTTGAAATCAGTACTGCCTTGGCATCATTGCCCGAGAAGATCTGGAGCCGCCAATGACGTCAGTCCATGACATCACCTGCAAACGCCATTCATTCCATTCCGGCGTACGTCGGCTCCCTCATTTGTGATTCCTTCCGTCACCGAACTCCTTGATCACCCACCATTTAAGTAGCCGACATAAATCCAAACTCAGGGCTTATATGGCTTTAACGATTTATTTATTTATTTGGTGACCTAATTAATTAATGAACATGGTTTGGAAAAGTCTTAGCATTGATCTCACGGATAGACGAATTTAGGTAAGAGACTTGAATCTGACGAGTAAAGACCGCCCATCATCCCACTCCCAAATGTTTGAATGGTCAATGGAGTTTGGGTTGGATTTCTCCGTCTCCTATTGCATAAACAAAAAGAATTCTTTTGGGTGTTAGGTTTCAGCGGTAACAGAGGCGTTGGATGGAGACGTAATAAATCGTAATCTAAGGATGGCTTTTTCTTTTTCAGCTGAGCCAAAAGACGAGTAATCAAGTAGAATTACAAATCCATTCTAAGAGGAGGCATCAAGCCATCCTTAGAAAATTAAGAAAAAAAAAAGCCGGACTGAGTTGAGTTATTATTAGTTTACGGATTCATCTATTCAAAAAAAGAACAAAAACATAAACACATAAACCAGGTTTGTTTTGCATGCGCGTAATATAGTAATATATTTAAAGGATAATATCATTTTGATACATGTAGTTTGAAGAATTATCATTTTGGTATCTAAAGACCGGTCATCATCCGAGTGGATCCCAACGTAAACAGTATTTGCGAATATGAGTTTTAGTGGGGTGGCGGAGATACATGATATAGGTTTGAACAATGGACATTTGAACATAGGATCTCCGGGTTTTTCTATTATAATGAAAACTCTAATCACTAAACCTTTAAAAAATTATATAAAAACAAGTTAATATTAAAATAAAATAACCCAAACCATCTATAAATATTTATCTCTTTCTTATCAATCGGTCTATATAACAGGCAGCAAAAGCACAGGAGGTAAAGTACACATGTAGATTTTCTTTTTTTGGCCTAAATCAATTTGGATCTCTTTCTTATGAAGAATCGGCTTCTCATATAACAGGCAGCAATTAATGACGAACACTCCCGGGCATGATGATATCGAGAATGGCAACAATGGAGTTTCATATTCCAACGGTGGGGTCGACCCGGCCGCATCGGAGGAGAACCCCAAGATGCGGCAGCCCACCACCCATCCGGCACGCAGGGAGCTCGGGGTGTCCAAGTCCTCCGTCAGCTGTCTGGTGGCGCTGATGGGTATCTCTGCACCTACCAAATTAAGCTTCCCACTCACCCAGGGGCCAGCACTCTACAAGTGCTATGTTGCGATGGGCTTGGTTACCTTTGTGCTGGTGGCGACGTTTGTCAGCTATTATTTCGCATTGGAGGGTGGGACGTGCGCTGCTCGCCAACGATCAGCCACCGTCATTCGCGTGCTCATGTGGATGGTGGTCGCGGGCACCATCGCCACCTACTGTCTTGGCGCCTCTCTCCAGCTTGCTTTTTGATCGCCGCCGTCGTTCGCATGCTCATGTACTGTTTCACCATATTCCGCTTGTATGTTTTACTATATTCTGGCTGTATCTTCCACTATATGTCGGTTGTATGTTCCACTATATTTTGTATCACCCATGTATTGTTTGCTTCTTCATATAAAACGTAATTTTCGTTTCCATATCTGCTCTTAATTTTAGAATCTTAGATATATAAGTTCTGCTTCTGGAAGCAAATCAATATATGTACTTGTAGCTAATTTTCAGTGCAGGCAAATCAATATATGTACTTGTTGCTAATTTTCAGTGCAGTACTGCAGGTGAGTGGAGTCTATTAAAGCCAAATTCAGTTCTTTGACCTGGGAAGAAAATGGGTCCCAACTTCCAAGTGCAAAGAGATCGAGAAGGATAAGAGCCATCAATTAATTTCAAAATTCCATGCACCTACAAATAATTAGGAGGATTATAAATACATCTTTATTATTACTATATACACACGCCATTCAAATAGAAAATATCTTAAATGCCCCACTTATCATCCTCTCTCCATGGCCACCACCATCTTTACCCTATGCCCCCACCTAGAGCCATCCCCGTTGCTGCCGCCGTCCTCACCATCATCACCACCCGCCGCCACCTCCACCACCTAGAGCCGTCCTCGTCGCCGCCGCCATCCTCACTACCACCACCACTTACCACTACTATCATCGCCGCCGTGACCGCCATCATCTCGATCACCACCATCGCCGCCATCTCCATGACCATCACCACCATCAACACCGTAGCATCCCCACACCACCTCCTCTATCCTCCGACCATCTACCGTAGCCAGCCGCTGCCTCCACCCCAACCACCACCACTGCTTTGAGAAGAAGAAGATGATGGTAGTTTAGGCATTTATTAAGTTTTAGGGTATACTTAGTACTAATAGAGGTGTATTTAGAATCAGCCTAATTATTAAACAATAAGAGATGCCGATGGATCATTAATGATCCCATCGCGGTGTTGCCGTTCAAAATCCAATTTTGCTAGCGCCAGGGCCCTTGCAAGGCCCTAGCAAGGCCCTGGCCACGTGTCTCCAGGTGATTTAGCCACGTGTCTTTAGCCAGCATACCCTCTCAGCGGCCAAAATTTCAATTTGGCGCTGGAGATTCAAAATCATGATTTAAAGTGCTCTGTCTTCTCTCTTTCTCGGCCTCTCGAAGCCCTCTCCACCCTCCTCTCTCCCGGCCTCCCGAAGCCCTCTCCACCCTCGAGCGCCGTCGCCCTCTCCACCCTCGCAGCTCCACGACTGCCGGCGATCCAGTCTCGAGCGGCCTCCCGAAGCCCTCTCCACCCTCGAGCCCCATAGTTGAGCTTCTTATGATAGATCAGGCCCCTTGCTCTGATGCTTTATAGTCCTGATTCTTGCCATCTTGCTACAGGAGCTTCTTATGATAGACTATTTTTTCCCCTTTATCTGACTTTGACATCTTGTCTTGTAACATTAAGGAGTTCTGCTATGCAGGTGAACGTTATGCTGAGTGATCTGCCTGAAGCTGAATTTGGGCCAAAAATTGACTTCCGAGAGTACTCCTTCCTTCAGAAGTCAGAACCCATTACTGCCAGAACATGTTATATGATGCTGCTATCTTTCAACCGAAATGCATCCCCTCGTCCGCATTTTGATGAGAGAAGCAAACTAACCATTTCCATGGCTTCAGGTTATGAGGTCATTTCTTAGAGTTCAACTCTGCGATGAACAAGCAACAAAGTGCCATGGAGACAATGCAACAATTCAACAAGGAGTACTCGAATTTCCTAAGCACAGCAGCCAGGAAAAGGTTTTCTTCTTATCCTTACATTTTGATGCGGGTTTAATGATATTTTTCTTAGGATTTGGATTTGGCTTGATGATATTTTAGGTCCAGTTTTTGCAGTGGCCAGGGGCGACTGTGACTTCTGTGTTCAATACACAAGTGTAGTATAACCAGAAATTTCCCGCTGAACATAGAGGTAGAGGCAGAATCAGCAAGAAGTTTTCAAGTACAGTGTTTTCATGATAATGCATGTTCATGATGCCAAATTAATTTCTAATATATGCATCTGCTTTTGGGTGTGTTGGGTCCAAGAGAGGCAGATATTGCTGCTTTCCTGTCTTGATTGTCTAGCGAGGTCTCTGATCAACTTAGGCAAGACCAGCCAGAAGACCACCTGCATATATATTTATCCATACAGAGAAATTCAAGTAAGATTTAACTATAGGAAGTTGTTATTCTTGGCCTATTAAGAATTACAAATTAAACTCTTATATCTGTAGTTTTGCATTTGGAGTTTAAAAGTTGGGTTTTTTTTATTCTGGTTTCGGTGGGGAAATGGCAGTTCAATCTGGCCACTCGTAGCCAGCTGTCTCCTGCTGCTCTCACTGTGGACTTCTGCTAATTGAGCCAGAGTAGCACCTATGGCTGCTATGGTGGCCACTCTCAACTTGCTTTCATTGTTTAAATGTTGGCTTCACTAATGGCAAGGTCTTTCTCTTCAAATAGAGTGGTGGCGTAATGTTAAGCTTGGAACACCTTGGGTCTTCTATTGATGCTTAACTATACTATGCTTACCCGTGCTTCACCTTGCAGTACACGCGGTTGTTCTCCTTATACAAGAAGGTCATAGAGTTCTCATCGATGCGGGATGCCTTCGAAGGGTTCTCTGTCAAGGTAAGCTGATAGTTGCGTCTTTCTTGTTATAATGATCTTGTTGTTTGTTTCTGATCCAAATGGAGTTTATGGATCTACAATCAGGCGATGGAAGCGAAGTTCAGACATCGTGTCAAGAGATATGTGGGAATATGGTGCTGTGTGCAGTTTCGCGATCCTGGTCACATATATTACGATATGTACTGGGATGAGAAGCCTGGTTGGAAGCCGGAGCCCCCAAAAACTAGTGGAGAGGATCATCCACCCTTGTAGGCAGGCAGACAGATTAAAGGCTCCTCTTCTTCTCATTAGAACCAACTGTAGGAAACATCATCGCTTTCAAACCCGTTAATACCGGCCGCTCTTTCCCGCCTTGTATCTTTTCCATCATATAGCTGAGAGAACTTGTTAGATAAACCATCTGGAGTTACGAAGGGCTTATATTTGTATAATTATTCGAACGGGCATGTATTCTTATCGTTCATAGACTCAATAAAACGTGAATTGGGAATGTTGCTGCATCTTCGTGCATTTTGAAGCGAAGTTTGTGAAACTGTATTCCTATCTCAGATCTTGACCACTCTAAGCTCAACTTAGAATGCGATGTTCTTATGACACGTCTATTTCCTTTAACAAATTGGTATGGGGAGCTCAAGTCCGTGTGCTCACCAAAATTGAAACCAGTTGCAAGGGTTCAGGATATGTGGACACCAATCGATCGAAAGATATTGTGGCATTTGCAAACATGAAAGAGCTGTTCAAACAAGCAAAATCATGATGAGAATAATCACATGAATAACTACTTTTGCTACATTAAACTTTGGCAATAAAATCATTTAAGTGGGGGGGGGGGGGGGGGGGGGCTCTATACTTTAGGTCAATAATTGAGCTAAGTGGCACATGAAACATACTTCCAGTACTGGAAATGATAGAATTGTACTCAACATCCCACCTGCAACTCTCAAATGTTTGTCTCATTGATCCATCCTTTTCTTAAACATGGTCTCAAAGTGTGATTCAAACTTTTGTTCTGTTTTTTCACAAGATTTGTAAGATATTTTGGCACATTACCACCTTCCAAACATGCAAGAATATGCCATGTGATTACAAGAAAGTGAAAAATATCATACTGGTTTGTTTAGAATCAGATTCAGAAGCAGTTGAACTGATTAATCTGAATTTTGTGAAGAACTCTTTCCAGTTGCTACTTCATCTGTTTGAGTTTCAGCAGTATCATCAGCAACATTGAGTGGAAATGCCACTTCTTTGCTTTCATTTGTTTCAGTTCCAGCAGTATCAGCAGCATTGAGTGGAATTGCTACTTCTTCTTTTTCATTTGTTTCAGATTCAGCAGTATCAACAGCAGTGATTGGAAATGGCTAGGAAGAATCAGGTTCCGTGACGGATGAGTCAATCGGAGTCGATGGCGATACCTCGGATAGAGGAATTGATGATCCTGGATCAAATGCAGTGCTATTGGAATGGCCATCTTGTGTCGCTGCTTGATTCATAACTGCTCTAAATGCTTAACTGCGGGAAAGAATAGGAATGCAGAGATGTGAAAGCAGTGAGTAAATCTGAAGGGAAAAAAAACCCTTGACCTTTTCTATGTAACCTAAAAGAATCAATGGTACTTTGCATTTATAACTAAATATCTATGAAAGAATCAAGTAGCATGGACTGACCAGAGCCAATCCTGGATCTTCTCCTCTTTTCTTAGCAGCTTCTATTTCAGGATCACCAGAATGATTGCGAGCCCAGTCCTGTAGCACATCCACTCATGACTGTGTTGTAAAAAAATATCTATTTTTCACAATACGAGATGAAGTCACCTAGTACCTATCATTTTGGTACTCAGCCTAAGACGACCAACAAATATCTGGACAACAGATGCACCAGCTTGAGCTGCGGCTGCTGCCTGAGGGAAACTGCAGAGGCAAGCACAACAAGAATGGGAAGCATGTAAATGGATCTATTTAATGGACAAAAATAGATATCGCAATTTGCAGTCCACATGTCAACAAAATTAAACATAATGGGCCACATCCATCTGTAAAATCTACGAGCTGATATTAATTGACAACCTTTTCACTAGGGCCAGAACATCTGCTGGGAGTACTTTCCAGATGTCTATTGAGGGATGAATAGCAACTGTCGTCTAAACATATTTGCAACATTTGAAGTTTGAAGTACTTCTACTGATTTTTCTCTTAAAGAGTATACACTCTTCAAAGCATTAACAGTAATGTATCCAGAGAAGGGTACATAGGAATACCTTTGAAAGTTTTCATTGTCCTCGCCATGAGCATAGTAGCAATGCAGCACATCAACACTTCCAGACTATAATAGCATTTAACATTGAAACACCATTATTCCCATAAACGTCACATATATAACAGTAATGAAAAACACAAAATGCAGAAAAGGAAACTTTTAATTCCAACGACAAAATTCAACAAAAGGTGAAACCCCTACCAAAGAAATGCAATATTCACAAAAAAATAATTTCGTTCTATCTGTCAAAGCCAATAAGAATATAATCTCACAAAAGCTTAAAACAAAAGACTGATTCTTGCCACGTTCACCATAATGTGAATCACAAATATTTGCATTATGCATGATAAAGGTAATATGATGACCACTTTGTAGATATAGGCATATATAGAATTTAGTTTGCTTGTCACAGGTTTTTTTCACAGTCGTACCACGTTCACCAGCACTTACTTTTAGCCTCTCATGAGCTTCTTTCACAGTCTTCCCATCTTCTTCTTCCTCCAATTGTGGCCATCCTTACGAAAGTATCTCAATACCTTCCGATCAAAAAGAAAAAGTGAATCACCTAACAGAACATACAATTATGAATTCAGGAATGCCCCGGATAAGCAGCTGAAAGCAAGCTATAGAGGTCCAAACAGTCAAAAGTTCAAAGAAGAATCCAACATTTGAAATTCAATGTGTTCTTCCGATGCTAACATTAATACGGAGAGTATTTAAATTTCTTCACCAAAACAAGTCAGCTTAGGCTCATAGGCAAACTTAAAATTCAGCACCAAAGTTACACATTTAAAATTCAACTTTCTTGATATCACAAGAACAAGATCATAAAAAAGAAAAACATGCATCCAGCAGCTAGGAATAATTCTTTAACAAGCAGAGAAATAGTTCCTGCAGCCTAGCCATTCAGTAATTCTAAGCAATTCTCAGTTCTACATAAATTGCCTATAGACAAAGATGATCTGCATGTTTCATATAGCGGATTTAGATGAAGATTTGCTGAAGAGTGCTAATAGATTGATAAAGAAGCAGACTCAAATATCATCAAGCCAAATCCAAATCCTAAGAAAAATATCATTAAACCCGCATCAAAATGTAAGGATAAGAAGAAAACCTTTTCCTGGCTGCTGTGCTTAGGAAATTCGAGTACTCCTTGTTGAATTGTTGCATTGTCTCCATGGCACTTTGTTGCTTGTTCATCGCAGAGTTGAACTCTAAGAAATGACCTCTTAACCTGAAGCCATGGAAATGGTTAGTTTGCTTCTCTCATCAAAATGCGGACGAGGGGATGCATTTCGGTTGAAAGATAGCAGCATCATATAACCTGTTCTGGCAGTAATGGGTTCTGACTTCTGAAGGAAGGAGTACTCTCGGAAGTCAATTTTTGGCCCAAATTCAGCTTCAGGCAAATCAAGCAGGGGTGAGTATTAACCTAAAATCGTCTTAGCAAACTCTTAACTACAAAGTATCAATCAAATCTTGAATAACAGTGTCCAATTCTTTACTTATCTTCCGGACTTAATTCGTTTATGATAATTTTTTTAATAAAAATAAAAAAATACAAGCAAAAATAATATATTCATGTAAAGTTTTTTCCCCATGAATTTTCGGATTTTCTGGTTGGGTTTTCAGATTTTTCGGAATTCATATATTAATTTTTCGAATTTATTCAAGGTTTTATTAATTCCGAAAATAATATTTTAATTCATATAGTGATGCATCAGCTGATGCTGCATCAGCAGAAACAACCATTTTGGTGAGCCTCTTTTTGCATCAGCTGATGCATTTGATCAACCAAACACTGGTTTGTATCAAAAGGCTGCATCAACTGATGCATGTATCAGCTGATACATGCAACCAAACAGCCCTAAGTACTTGTCAGTGATGCCATCCATGCACACACTCCACATGGTGCACGTGCATTACACACGATTTATGTGGGGTCTACCAGCTGGCACTGTCACATTTTAAAATATTCACCGGAAATCCAAATCCTAATTCGGTCATCGAGCTTATTCATTTCATGCGATGAAATCCAGACTCTAGTTCGATCAACGAGCAACTCAAGCGATGTAATCAAAATTTAGTGGTGGTTATTGGGCCGTGGCCATCATGAGCTGTAAAATCTTGTAATTTTTGTTGTTGATTTGTCCACCTTCTTCATCGTCTATATTCCTTGCTCAAAATCTCCGCTTTCAATGGGAAAAATAAATAGAGGAGAGAGACAGGGAGAGGGACTCCCACGTATGACGACTAGGGTCAACTAATCCAGTGGCCCAAGTAAAATTAAGTGGACCAGTGTTTAGTTTAGGCCAGGTTTTAAGAATGAATTAATCTTGGTTCGGGATTTCACTACGGGCTTGGAATCTAGCTCGGTTTCTTAAGCCCAAGCTAGGTCGGGCTGGGCCGTTATCACATCCGAGCTTTGAGGAAAATGGGTTCGGGCCGACCCAACACTCAGTAGGATCCGGGACCAGGCAGAAACTCAAACCTTTGGGCAGGCTTTACTTTAATTTAGACAGGCTGCGAGCCCATGCGTTTGCATCTAGACCTATGGACCCGTTGACTTATATCAATTTAACTGGATAAAGGATTAGGAGACATAAGCCTGCATCGCATCGGCACCATAATCCCAGTACGTAATAGACATCTTATTCTAGAAAGAAAAATGGTTGTCCCCGTGTTCAATTTGTATTTATCCCAAGGGTTCCTTTTCCCTACTTATTTTATCCATGAAAATCTGTTCAAGTACACATTTATCCTTCAAAACATTTAAGTATTATTTATATTCCTATAATTTTAATCTTCTTATATAAATATCCTTTTGTCAATACTCATAAGCTAAGAACCTATAATGGGGCAATTGGATTCGTTTGGGTACGTAGTACTAATTTGGACCTGTAGCTCCATTAGTTTCACAGCATGCTCAGTACTGATCGATCGATGCATGATGAGACTTTGAGAGAAAGGAAAGAACTATATCCTTTTGTCAAGTTGTGTAGAGCTAGCAAGAGTCTCTGTAGCGTTGGAGGTGTCATAGAAATGCTGGATCTCCGCCGCTACCCATAGAAATGCTCTACACCAACTTGTCAACCTTATTTAGAACCCCGTTAGCTAAGCTTAGGCACAAGTATCACTGCCATCATGAAGACTGAAAGGGCTTGGAGGACGTGGTGAAGTCAAGTTGCTCGCCTCGCAAGCGCAAGCTTTAAACCCGGCCCAAGCTGATAGCTAGTCTTTGTGCAATCTTTTTCAATGTATTTAATTCACTTTAGTTGATAATATTATAAAAGCTGGACTATAAGTTACACATCCATATCCTATACAACGAACCAAACTGACCATTAGACATAATATTATAAGAGTTGGACTGCATATTATGTACGCGGTGACTTTTGACAGAGATTTACATTATAAGAGTTGGAATACTTATTACTGAGATCACATTGAAAGTGGAACAGAAAGAAGCAGAGATGAGCATGTGGATCATGGGCTTAACTATCTGGCAGTTGAAAGAAGGTACGAGACATGTGACGAGATTGAAACAATCAAATGAGATCATAAGAGCAGTTTGGAGATCATGGGAGCAGTTGCATAGAAGTTATCTTAAGTTACATATAAAAGTGAAGCAATGAAAATGCTAAACTCTTTCGTCAAATCAAAGCAGAGCATAGACTCTTTGAAGAAATTTATCTTAGGAGTAGATTTAGCTTCCATAGGCCGGACTTGCATGTGTCTTAGGAGTAGCTTCTTTGTAATATTAGGAGTAGATCGACTTAGCTTCCGCAGGGCAAACATGTTGAGTTTGTGGAGCCTGATTATTCCGGACCCGACCATGACCCACTACGCATAGTTGACGGGGTCCGGGGCAGCGCCCCGGCGGGGATCGACATGTCAGGTCGCGGGGTCCAGGGGCAGCGCCCCCGGAACAAAAACGGATTTGAAGATCCGGTTATAGGGGTAGTTTATGTAATTTTCCCTATGTGCCGAAACCCTAGGATATGAGGGTGTGTATGGGCGGCCGTCATTGTAACTTGTAATTGGCTCTTTGCCTCTGAGTTAGTGAAAACCTCCAACGACTCCGTGGAATTTAGCCCTATTCTAGGGTGAATCACGTAAATCTTGTGTCTGTGCTTGCTTGCTTCTTCTTCCTCCTCTCTTTTAAATCGTAACAAAACATGCACCCCTGTACCGCTGCCGTTGACTGCAGCCTCTTGATTCTTATAAGCGATCGGCGTAACCGTCCTCGGTGTCATTATTTGCAATTAATAAAAAATTATCTTTCGACGGAGCCGATACCCATTGTTTTCAGAGCAATTATTCATGTTCTTTCTCCTTTTCGTAGTGTGTATTTTCACTTCAAAGTGTTCTTTTTCATACATCAGAGAGGTTGGGAGAGTTCGCGTTCTTGTTTTCGCTGACCCGGACGAAAACCATCACGAACAGATTACCCAATTTTTAAATAATGAACTTGGCCCAAGGATAAGGTGACGACCTGACGGTTTCAGTTGAATCAGCTCCCTTGTTAAAAGTCCTCCGATATGAGTCATCATATCCTTGTTTTTTTTTCTATTCATTTTCTTATTTTGTTTTGAATAGATGATTCCACCCAAATCCCACCCGGGTCACCATCAAAGGATGAGTTTAGGGACTTAAGTTGGATCATTCGTTTATAATGTAGTCATCATATGAGTCATATATCTCAATCATATGCATCATATGCATGGTGTAAATAGATCTATATTAGTAAAAGTAACCGAAGAGAGAGAATAACTGGGGTTGGGTGGGTGGGAGCACATCTAACTATTATATAAAGTAAGGTGAGTTATGACGTGGTATCTGAGTCATAACCCAACTTATATATATAAAGAAAGGGGGGTAGTGGGGGTGGGTGGTTAGATGTAAGCGATGCACGGGAGGCCCACCTAATACAATATACCCTTATATGTATTTGTTGTTAGTTAATAAAGGAAGCTTCCATGAAGTTTCTGTGTTTGGTTTTGAATTGGAGTCACTTTTGCAAACTTTAGGGTGCATTTGGCTGTCGGTTTAACCGTGGGAGAGGGAGCGGGAGGGAGCGTCACGACTCCTTTCGTCATGCTTGGTTGGCATTTAAGTGTGGGAGATGTGAGTCCCCTCTCCCGAGCTCTCCCGTCATGGGAGGAAATCGGACTCCTCCCAAAGTTGAGAGAAATATGGTTTCTTTTCCCTCCTATTTGGTCAACGTACGTTAGGATTACTAAAACACCCTTCTTTATGCAGCGTCTTTTCTTCTTGCTTGTACATCTGTTTTGAATTTATAAGAAATGGTTCACCTTGACATTTTCTTTCTACAACATGCATTAAAAATACGAATTTATTTATCTGCTCGTGAATTGTGCCTTGTGTCTAATATAAATGTTCGTTCTTTTAAGTTGTGTTGTTCAAACTTTAAAAAAAGTGTGAGTTTGCTGCATTTTTTTCTCTTTAATTCCTTTAAAAAGTTAATAATGTAATATTTTTTACTACAAATATGAATTTCAAGATCACAGAATACATCATATTAATGAGATAGTGTAATAAGGGGTATATTAGTAGCTTCAATATTATTCATATGTTTTTCCATTTTAATTTGAACATACCAAATACAAGCAATGTCTCTCACTCTCCCACTCCCATGATCATACTAAACACTGACGAGGACAATCGCATTTCTCTCTACTCCTCTCCCTGTGCCACTCCCTCTCCCTATAGCTCACGCTCTCTCACTCGCTCTCCCTCTCCGTCTACCTATTACATGCCATTTTCGCATACTCTTGCATGTCATTTTCGCAGACTTTTATGCCAAAACACTTTAGAATGGTCTCTCTCCCTCTACCTTTTTTTTTATGAGATGAGCCCAAAGGCTAACAAGACCAGGAGTTATAACAAGTTATCAAGCAATCCCAGCCTATCCTCGCGGCACCAGACAAATGATGACCCCGAGCGACGGCAGAACCAGGCAACACAATCAGCATATACATTAGACGATTTAGGGAGATAGAAAAAGAAAACAGAATCTAAGGCGAGCACCTCTTGCCAAATCCCTTGAGCTATCTCCACAAGCTCCACCTGTCGTAGCCTCAAGCAGTTCACAATCTGTACAACATCCAAGGAGTCCGACTCAACGATCAGGCGTCTAACACCTCGAAACCTCGCCTCTTTATGGCCATATACAATCGTTAACATCTCGCTTTTCAGAACGGACCCTGTAGAGACCGGCGAACCCACAACCCATACAGGGAGCCTATCAAAGGCTAGACCAACAACATCAACCGCCACAGAGCCAGACCCGGGATCAACGGAGGCATCAGTTCTAATCACCTGAACCCCGCTCCTTCGTTCATCAAAGGTCTCACCCCGCTGCTTGAGGCCAACAACCTCCTTGGCAGCTCTCATTATTCTGTAAGCCATCACCAAAGTCGATGAACCACCACCAGCGAAAACACGATCGTTGCGATACTTCCAGATAAGCCACACTCCAACTGCCAGATACGCCCGCTGCACCTTCTCCCTCTCACGTCCAGAAGAGCCAACAAGAAACTCCAACATCCTATCAAGTTGCCAAGATGGAAGAAGGATCCCTACCTTCTCCGCAATGATCTCGAATACATGACGAAAGAATCTACAACCAAATACTGCGTGCTCAACAGTTTCTGGTTCCACGTCACATCTAGGACAGTCACGATTTGTTGATAGGCAGAGGCGCCACAAAAGGTCACGGACTGCAACTTTTCCCCTCAAAACACGCCAGATAAAATGCTTGACTCTAGGGCCAGCACGAAGTCTCCAAACGTTAGACCAGGAAACGTCAGACACCAAGTGACGCTTACGCTGACTCAACATCAAATACGCCGACAAAGTAGATATCTTACCGGGCTGTTAAAAGCCCACTTAGGAACATCTCCCATGTTGCCAATGTCCACAACCATGATAAAATCAGCCAAGAGTGGATGACAAAGTTGCAGCAACCTTTCTCTTTTCCATAACCTCCCTGTATCAAATGACCAACAACCAAGCCATCCAAAGCATCTTCAACCTTAACAAATGTAGGCTACTTCATGAGCGGAACCTCGAAGAACCAAGCATCACGAAGCATGGACACTCGACTATTCTCTCCAACTGACCACGCCAATCCCTGCCTCACCTCCTCTGTTGCGGGGCAAATGGACCTCCAGTGCGACGAAGGTGAAGCAGACTTCGCAAGCAACGGGAGAAGTCCATTCCATCAGTACTTCACCTTTGCTACTTCCTTCCATACATTAGATCCATCATCTAGAAATTGAGCCACACGCTTCATTTTTAGAGCCATCTGTCATGTAGAGAAATCACGCACCCCAAGTTTGCCTGCCTCTAGAGGAAGGCATACATCCTTTCAAGCAACTAAGCCAAGTCCCGACCTCTTCCCTCTCCACAAAAATTCCCTACAAATCCGTTCTAAGGTCTTGATCACAACAACAGGAATATGAGTCATCGCCATGACATAGGCCGGGATAGCTTGAAGGACCGCCTTAAGAAGGACCAGTCACCTCGGCTCGATGATAAGTTTACCTTGCCAAGAAAGGATACGGGCTGTCATCTTTTCCACAATTGCCAAAAAAATCCGACTTCTTCCACTACAACAAATATAATATATAGTGACGAAATCGATTGCGATAAATACGAATTTATCACAAAAAAGACACATATTGCAACCAATATTAGCTTCGTCACAATAATACATGCCCAATGATGTAATTGCAACTACTTGTAATTTCATCACAATAGTTTGTCACAATAAGTCAGTAATTGTGACAAACTATGTTAATGTCACAATAGATTGTCATAATAAGATTTGAATAATTATATAGTGACAAAAATTATCTCGTCAAAATAATATTGTCATAATAAATTTATATATAAATATATAGTGACAAAGATATTCATCATAATAATATAATATTTTATATCTTATAATAAATTTATTACAAAATTTTTCATCGCAATAAGTCACAGCTCTCCTGGAAAACATTTATCCCCTCTTTACTTATTTTTGCCCGATCAATCCGAGGCCGCTCGCCTTCTCTGCGAGCTCTCTCTCCATCCGATCTCTAGAGTGATCTCTAGAGTGAGAGAGAGATCTCTCTCACTCCCTCGACCTCGCCGTCCACTACCTCGTCGAAGCCCTCTGCGCCGCCGCCGAACTCCGCCTGGCATCCTTCATCGAGAGAAGGGGTGGAAGGCGAGAAGGGGAAGCCGGATCTCGCAGCTCCTCCGACGAGGTGTGCCTCCCGGATCCCGCAATTCCTCCGACGAGGTACGCATCTCTCTCTCTATCTCATGCATGCCTTCTGGTTGATCTATGTGTAGCTTCTAGACTTTCTCGATCGATGGATCTCTTTGTTTCTGGTCCTCTGCGAGGAGGAGTACGGCTTCCATCCCCCGGGGGGCCTCTTTCTCCTCTGCGACCTAGAGTTCTTCGATTGGGTGGTGGACGCCCTCGAGTCCGACGAGGGCCAGTTCGGAGGTCTGGGTTTGGATGCCTTCCTGGCGCTGTACGCCGATTTCGCCGGCGAAGAGCCCTCTTTTTCTTCTTGCAATAAGCAGGCGGTGGTTGTGACTCCTAGCTTGGGATGCGGCGTCTTCCATGGGAGGATCCAATATGCTAGAGTCTGATACATCTCTTTTTAGAAGTTTCTAATCTCCTTCTTAGCTTTTGGGTTTCTTTGGTTGGTTGGTGTACAGAGCTTAGGATGATCCGAGGAGTGGGATGTACTTTGATTTTCATCTCTAAATCCATCTATGGATTCCCCCGACTGTCTGGAATTCATTGAGATGTGAGGCTTTAGATGAGTCCTCCTATGGGTTTAGTTTTCTTTTTTTTCTTCGTATTTTTGGTACTTGGTTATTTTTAGTGCATGCTAACTGTGATGAGTCCTCAAAGTCTCACACATGCTTTGAGGTTGATATTTAATGCTTTGCTAGTTGTCTCTGCAATTAGGCTTCTGGATTTGCAATTTTCCTTTTCCCTGTTTTCTGTGAGTCAGATTAACCTGTGGACTTTAGCCTCACAGTTAGCCTGGACTTTTTTTCTATCTCATCAATGTATTGCCTTTGCTGACAATGCTATATTGTTAATCCATGATCTTTTGGAAAAGTTGACATTAAGAAGATTGTGATCATTTATAATAATGCATGTCTCATGGGGCAGGATAGTGCTCCTGATTGGAGGGAGAACTGAGCCAGTGAGTGATACAGTAGCAGGTTGGATTTTGGGGCATTTCAATGCTTCAACATTAGGTAGAAACTTGGATTCCATTACCACCTAGTCTATTACTTTACTCCAATTTCTTCATTCATTTGGGAAATAATTTGTATTGGCTTTGCCTTTTTGAGTCTTATACATCTTAGCTACTACTTTAAAGCTAATTTTTATTTTTTCTGATATCGTGCCTATTTAGGGTTGGACAATATATACTATACATAAAAATATATGCAAGGCATCAACATGAGATACTAATGAGATCCTTCTTATTCTCTCTACTAATTATGTCAATATTTCACTACTCATGATAGTTAAGCTCATCTTTTCAATCTTTATTTAACTATATATGTATGTAATTAATGCTAGCCGGCACTGGTCATGCAATAAGCTCCTTAAACCTAATTTATTTAACAGATGCAAGGATTGAGAAAAATAAAATATCGAATTAATATATTCTTTGGAGACATGAGTTTGAAGCCATCAAAGAGAGAGAGAGAGAGAGAGACAAGGTTTTTAAAGTAGTTGTGGTTGGCATCTCAAGTCTAAAGTCTCACCTTTCTAGAGAGAAGTAGGGGATATCCAAATCTATGAAAGTAGAAAATGCAAACATATCACCCTCTCTCATATTGGCATTTCTTTAAGCAAGGAAGAAAAAACATGAAACTATATATTTTTAATTGGATCCCAAACTGTTTGGGCAAGATCTGGTCAAATTGGAAACTTATTAATTAGCACATAAAGAATGCGAAGAATGAATCAATTAAGATGTAATTGAAGTTTGTGACGTATTTAGTTTAAAGGAATTAAGCTTGATTAAGGTTTGAGAGCTCATTTGTTGAAGGGGTAGCTGAATAAGTTTTCTTTTTTTGTTTGTCAACACAGAGTAACAGCTCACTGAATAAAAAATTGATTGAATTGACTGGCAATGACTCGATCAAGCTTGTAGGGGTACAATATTTGAATCATTGGAAATTCCTTGGGGTGTAGAAAAACATTGGTTGATAGCATCTTTTGATTCTTGACAGTTTATATAAACAGAGGGTAATTTGACTCGTAAAAATTTATTGGTCTTGGTCTCTTTGCCACCTCCCTTCTTTTTGCTTGCTAATTTGTTCCAATTCAATAGACTCTTCTTTCGTTTTTGATATAGTATAGTTGTTCATAATGTCTAGCCAGGTCACAGTAAAAGTTCCTTGTTTAGTTATAAGGAACTAGGTTCTCGATCTCCATACTCCTTGTTTAATTGCTAATAGAGTTGTCATTAAAATCTTATTTTAATATCTGATGCGTTGTGCCTTGTAGCCAATAAAATCTTACTTTTTGCTTGTATTGTCGTTAGATATCACTAGAGAACTTGATCTGTGGATGCTAGGGAATATGTTTGTGATGGAATTGGTATAATTTTCAATTTTTGATTCATGATAGATATTCAAGAATGGATAGAGGATGGATGCAGCTTGAGGATAAATTAAGGAAACAGTTGGATTCTCTGCTTGAAGGCTTCAAGCTGCATAAGGGTAAGCTTGTTAAAATTCTCTCTCTGTTATGTAATCTACTGTTGATTAAATTTTAATGTTAGATGGTTCATTTTGTGAAGTATGAGATGGATCCTTGAATATTGGGTTGGTGTAAACAACTTTGATAGTAGAATTTAAACTTCTCATTAAGCTGTTTGGTGACTGAGATTCTGTCATGAAAGAGGTTGGGATTCTAGATTTTTGCCTGCTATTTGACATGGGCTTTTAGATGGGGAATTCCAATAGATAAATAAATTGTTATAACTTAGAGGTTGCAATTGGATCTGAGGCATATGAGTAAACAGAAGACTCTGTTATTAGATAGCAGTTGAGTTGCTTAAATTCTTATGGCGAAAAAGGTTCATGGAAAGGTTGCCACTTGACATGGCAATGAGTCCTTCAGATAGAAACTATAGGATGAGATCTCTGTTGTTGAGTGATACAGTTATGTAGCTATTTGAGAGGTAATTATTAAATGGTAGTGTTTTAGTCTTTAATTTTCTCTCCGAATATCTCAAATAATGGATGTGGAGTTTTGCACCATGAACATTTCAACAGTAGACAAATCCTTGAGAACTACCCTTTATATATCTCAAATAATGGATGTTGATATCGACAAGCTTCTTTCACTCTTTATATATTATCTACACTGCTCTTGCACCTTAAGATCAATTTTATTCTGGAATGTATTTGATATGAGTATACTATGTGAGGGAGTTTTTTCATAGACTCAATGAATAACCTCCTCTGGTTGTTTTGGACTCAAATGGATATGGGAAATATAGGATGTTGATCTATAGGTACTGGCCTTCCTCCGAGCATTTGCTCGATCACATTAGGCCATTCGTCACATCGCACAATGCTGCATAGGGTGATGCATTCAAACCAGCGGTATCACATGATGCAGCATCGCTGTATGCCTGCATCCATCCCCCTCCCTCTAATTTTACTTTTAGTTAAATGTGATTGTATTAGCTTATGCATGCATATGTGAATGCTGCATCAAGCCCTTTCTCGTTTTACACATTAATGTGACTGTATTGGGCGATACATGTGTGCCAAACCAAGAATCAATAAAGTTGCTGAATCCAAGCTCATCTACTCCCCTGCAAATGTTCTCTTTTGTACACAACTATTGCTTATTTTCATAAGCTAAATTTATTAGAGTTGCCCTATATGGATCATCTAGTGGTGCATTATTGGTGTGATTCTCCAATGCTTTCCTTGTAAAATTGTTTTTTTTTCTTTTTTTTGGTTCAAAATCTAGCCTCCTGCAACGCATGCATTTCTCTAGTTGATGCTAGAAGCCATGAGACACTTGGGTGTCTCTTTTGTAAGCAGGAGGCATGTGAATGAGAGTTGTTTTGGTCTTTTAACACTTGGAGTTAAAACAAGGGAACCTCCTCTTCTTCTTGTTACGGTGGAAAGCGACCCAAAAGTACACCTCAAACATAGCCAGTCTAAAGTTAGAATCTTGTGTTCTTTAAAACAGATCAGCTCACAGACAATTAGAACTGCATGTACTCTTGTTAGCCTCTTTGATTGTCACCCCGATGACCGGAGTTCAAGATTTTTGCATATAACCAGAGTTTTAGTGGAGTAAAATACATATTTTCTGATTTCTGTTGTACTATTAGCAATCTTTTATTGATTTTTTTTTCTCCAATTCTCAATTTTTTCTTGCTTAATCTAATTACCTTATCCGCTGGTATGCAATTTGGCAGAAGCAACGCCAAAAGCAGTGCTGAGATTGATGGGCATGAAGGGATCACTCTACCATCTCAAGAGTCATCTGCAGGTTCTACATTTACACCTTTTGTCCCTGTTTTATTCCGTTTCACTTGCTACGACTACACACTACACCTCTGATGATATTATTACTATTGTGACTTTGTGACTCTCTTTTTCCCTTTGTAGAAGTATAGGCTTGGACGACAAACCCGAAAAGAGTCTGCTCAAGAGAAGAGGAAAGATGGTAAGTAGAATTTGTGTTCCTAGAATTCGTCCCATGTGTGGATCAATACTTGAAAGCATGTTCTTGACAACTTAGTCAAAGAAATTATACTAATTTTCAGTACAAAACTTATTCACAATTCACAGACAAATCAAGTAGCATGAATCTCTCCACCACAACCAGTAGCAGTTTCCAGATAGGAACCAGCGAAGGGTATGTTTTCTCTCCGATAAAACTCTGGAGTGAGCAAGGAAGCTACCAGTTTCACTTTGGCAAGATATATGGAAAGTGGCTAGAGATGACAGGAGAAGAGTGGTACATGCTCTGAAGGTTGGTCTGGCCTTGACACTAGTTTCCTTCTTGTATCTTTTGGATCCAGTCTTCAAAGGCATCGGCCAAAATGCAATGTGGGCTGTCATGACCGTCGTCGTTGTCCTCGAATTCACTGCAGGTAACTTCAGCATGAAATTTTAAGTTCATTGTTGCAGTTATATTCTGTTCTATGTTTGCATTGATCTGTGTAACTAGCAATAAGTGTTGCAGTTTGCGTTGACGAGTACTTTCAAGACAAGGAGCCTAGAAAGAACAATGAGAACTCATCAATGGATCCTGTGTGTGAGGGCTATAGAGCAGTCTTGGACTCCAAATCCAGTGATGAAACCCTTGTAAGTGGGTATTCTTTTTTATCGTGCTATTATCCTAATTAGTCGATCATTCTAGTACAAAATTAAAATTGTGTTTCTGGCTAACCATGAATCCATTGCCCAGGCATTATTTGCAAGCTGGGAGCCGAGACACTTGAGACACTGCTACAAATATCCATGGCAGCAGTACGTGAAGGTTGGTGCTGCACTTAGACATCTTGGGTGCCCCGCTGCAGACTTGCATGGCTGTTTGGAATCTGAAATCCAGGAGACTTGTAGAAAAATACTTATTTTGAAAGCAATTGAGCTACTTAGTTGGAAACTAAGTTTTACTTGTCATATTAGTTAGATAATTGACATCATCTATTTGTGGTTAGTAATTGTAGTAGTTATTATTGTTCACTAGTTTACTTTGTATACTTTGATAGTCATTTTGCCAAGTTAATTGATAGATAATGTTTTGTAAATGGTGATTTTTGCTCAATTTATTAAAGCTGATTTTTAATTATTTACAGGTATAAATACATCTATGGTGACAAAATAGTTGTCACAATATTGTATCTATTGTGACAAATTATTTTGTTATTATAAGTCAAATAAGTTTATTACGACGAAGTTATTGTCATAATAGTCACATTTATTGTAACAAAATATGTTGTCGCTATGAAATCATTTGTCAGAATAAATCAGTTTATTGCGACAAACATATTGTGACAAAAATTTTGTTAAAAATTATCGCGATAAAATATTTTGGTCGCAATATCCCCTATGTCGAACATGTCTATTGCGACAAAAACATACATATGGCCACGAAGTCTTTTATTTGTGGTGACAAAATATTTTGTCACTGGTACTCGTGTTATGGCGACGAATTTCTGTTTGTCGTAACTTGTATGCACCTATTGTAATAAATTGCTACATTTATCGTAATAAACTTATTGCGACGGACTTGTTGTAACAACCCGGTGACGAAATATATTCGTCACGACAAGTATATAGCGACAAATATAAGATTTATTGCCACGAAATTTTTTATCGCGAAAACCCGATTTTGTTGTAGTGTTCGCTCTCCCAGCACCAATAGGAGTCCCAAGGTAGGATCACCACATTCCTTCAGCTTCTGCAAGACCCAAAATCTGACAATTAGTAGCCCGGCGATTCCCATCGGTCGACGACGAGAACCGGATACTAGACTTGGCGCCATTCATTTCAAGCCCAGCAAGCAACTTGAACCTGATAAGCAACAACTTGAGCCACCGAGCCTCCATGCAGTCGCCTCTAGAGAACACCAAGCAGTCATCGGCATACAAAATGTGAGAAAGGGAGAAGTCCGAGGCTCTGAAATCCAGCCCACTGATACCAGAGCCAGGAGCCTTCAAAAATCTAGATAGGACTTCCTGCACCACAAGGAAGAGGTAAGGGGAGAGAGGGTCCCCTTGCCTAAGACCGCACCGAGATGCCAACCAAACGTGAAGCCGACCATTTAGAATGAATGAAAATAGCGGCCCCTCCACACAAGATATCACCCAAGCAACCCACCTTGATGGGAAGCCCATGGATAGTAGCACACTGCGTAGGAAACCCCATTGAACCCTATCGTAGGCCGCCCTTAGGTTTATCTTGAGAACCATAAGACTTTTGGTTTTAGGAGCCGTATGCATAGAGTAAAGCACCTCCTTGGCAGCATCAATATTATCGTGGATGCATCTTTCGAAGAGAAAAGCTGATTGTTCGATAAAGATAAGATCACCCATGACCAAGTTCATATGCCGGGCAAGGACTGTAGTAATTACCTTATAACCGACGTTGCAGAGGCTGATATGTCTGAATTCCCTCACATTCCTAGGGAATTTACATTTAGAAATAAATGAGATAAGAGTCTCATTCCAACTATGAGGTAGCCGAGCAGTTCGGAAAAACTTTTAAATGATTTCCACAAAATCTCCACCACCCACATCCCAAAAGTCAATGTAAAACACCCGCTACCCGTTACATGCCATTACATGCCATTTTCGCAGACTCTCTTGCATGTCATTTTCGCATGCTTTTATGACATAACACTTTAGAATGATTTCTATAAATAAGCGACTAAACTAAACTAAAGCAGCAACAGCTGACGCAACTAAACTAAAACTAAAGCAGGAACAGCCGACGCAACTAAACTAAAACTAAAGCAGCAACAAAAGCTAGCTAACAGAACAGCTGATGCAAGCAATTAAGACCTTAGAATGGTCTCTATAAATAAGCGAAGGCATAAAAAATAAAGGTGTACAAGGTGATACGGTGATACCTACCACTACCAATTTGGATCTCTCTTTCTTACCAATCGGTAGTATACGAATACCTTTTCCTTTTCATTTTTTTTGTGGTTTTCTTCTAAACCAATTTGAATCTCTTTCTTATTTACAATTTTTGAGCAACACTTATGAATTGGTTTCTCACATAAACAGGCACCCATGGCGGGTACTCCTGGGCATGACATCGAGAACGGTAGCAATGGAGTCTCATATTCCAACGGTGCAGTCGACCCGGCCGCATCGGAGGAGACACCGCTGGCCCCCCTGGCGCTGCAGCCCACCCATCCGGCACGCAGCGGGCTCGGGGTGTCCGAGTCCGCCGTCAGTCTAGTGGCGTTGATGGGCATCTGCGCTGTCACCAAAACCTTCACACCGGTGGCCCCGTTGTCGGACGCCGGCCACAAGCCGACGCTCTACAAGTGCTATGCAGCCATGGCCTTGGTGGCCTTTGTGCTGCTGGTGTGTTTGTCCGCTATTATTCGGCATTGGCGCGTGGGATGTGCACTGCTCGCCAGGGATCATACACCGTCATTCGCATCCTCATGGGGATGGTCGTGGCGACCACCATCGCCACCTACTGCCTTGGCGCCTCTCTCCAGCTTGCTCTTTGATCGCCGGCCGCCGGGATGTAATAAGATACGTACAGTGCTTCATGGTGGTACTCCGGTTGTATCTTGTTGTTGTTTTTGTTTCTATTTTTATTGCATGAGAGAGTAGTTCTTGATAGTGCCTCCCTGTAGGGGACAGGGAGGATGCATATCACTGCTCTACCGTCGCCCCCCCCCCCCCCCCCCCCCCCCGGGGTTCGAGCGGGGCAATAGCAAACCCAGCCATCCGATTGAACATCGACGGCTTAGATTAATTAATATGTATGTGAGTGTTAGCCATAAATATAGCCATTTGGGGACCAATGGTAATTTCGTAAATATTGTCAATCAACCGATAAATACTTCAGTTTTGACATAACTGAAGTATTTTGGTCATAACTTTTACATCAAGTATTCAAATTGAACATTTCTTGAACCATTGGAAAGAGGACGAGAAGATCTACAACTTTCATGTTGACGAGATCTTCAAATTCCATCGTTCAGTATGCCAAACTGGCAAGTGAAGTGACCAGTGGCAAAATAGTAAATAATGGACGAATTTGTTAATGTCATCGACCATTTTTCCTATCGTCCAAAATGGACGATAAAGTCCAAATGACTTAGTCCAAATTTCTATCGTTCATATTTACTAATCGGCCATTAGTGCAGTCTAAGTATTTTGACCATAACTTTCTCATCCGATGTCTAAATTGGACGTTTCTGGTACCGTTGAAAAGATAATTTGAAGATCTACAACTTTGATGTTCAGAGTTTTGCCAGATTCAAAGGTTATCATCGGCAAAAATACAGCGGAAGACAGGAGGCGTTGTTTAGTGGCGGTTCCAGACCAGTTTTAGACCAGTTATGCAGTTCTGGTGGTTTCCACTTTCAAAGCAACAGTTGCAGCAACTGCAGAGTGGTTTCATGACAGTTTCCAAATCAGTTACCAGAAGCCCTATAAATAGCCAAGAGGAAGAAGAAAAAAGGGCCCCCGCCATCAAAGCAAAATTGTTTTTTATCTTCATATAGTCTTTTTACATTTATTAGCAATGTAGCCTTCTAAATTCAGTCCCGCCCATCAAAGCAAAACTGCTTTTTATCTTCATATAGTTTTTTACATTTATTAGCAATGTAGCCTTTTAAATTCAGCAATGAAGCATTTTCCTTCCTTTTAAATTCCTGCAATGTCCTTCATTTCTAGGAGTAGTGCTACATTAATGTCTTCCATAGGAGTAGAATTACCATATTTTCCTAGGAGTAGTGCTACCATAATTCTTTATTTCTAGGAGTAGATCTACCTAAAATAAGAGTAGATTTACCATAGAACCATCACATTTTCCGCTGCCCATTTTCCATTATTCCTATTTTCCGCTGCCCATTTTCCATTATTCATGAAATCCCATTTTCCATTTTTCATTTTCCATCTCCATTTTCCATTTCCATCAACTCCATCATCAACCACAAAATAGCTTCTTTATACACTTCAACACCTCTGATTCGATCATTCGAAGGAGTAGAACTAAAAACCACAATCTCCTGATATTCGAATGTGGAAATAGATTTTGACCTTAATTACAGTCCCGGTCAACGGTCATAATTTCTGTTCTAACAGTGAGTATGTGTTGTTGTCTGTTATATGGAAGCTTTAGAATACGTACGTGTAGTTTTCTTGAAATAATCAATTGTTGGTTAGACAGGAAAACTGATGCAGGACAAAACCCGGCCGACCCCGACCGTTAGACGGGCATAACTTTCGATCCGGGTATCCGATCGGGGCGTGCGATTAGTCAAAACGACCGGGTCGACGAGCCCATCATAAATCATTAGAGATCTTCGATCTCTCCATGACTGCTCGTCAAATCATCAAATTCCTTTTCCTTTGGTCTCAAATCTCAGTTTTAGTGAAAACTTTCCTTTTTAGGCAGTTTTATCGGTTTCTATTTTTGGCAACTTTACTATTTTTAGTATGATTTCTTTTGTTTGAATTTCGAGTTTAATATTTGGATTAGGGTTTGATCATGTTTGAGTCCATGTTTGAGTTGGTCAGGTCTTTTCTTAATCCTATAAAAGGAGGCCTTAGGGTTTGTAAAGGGTTAGTTTTTTATGCTTAATGAAAGTTAGGGTTTTTGTTTTCTCCACTTTGAGAAATCTGGTTGTTTCTCCCATAAAGAGGTCTGGTTGTCTCTCCCATAGAGAGGTCCACGTTTACCCTGCGCCAGAGTGGTATCAGAGTTATCAGAGTTTATGGAAAGAGGAACCATGCCTCGAACCAGAGCCGCACGTGCTCGACGGCCGCATAGTATATCTCCACCTCTGCCCAGAAGGCGTGGCCGGCATCCTGTCGATGGTGGGCCTCCCCCGCGGGAGTAGGGGGTCTTGCAGGCCACCATCGTTGATCTTCAACGACAGGTGGCCGCCCTCCAACTCCAGTTACAACATCAGAATCGAGATCGGACGCCCTCGCTGGAAGAGGAAGAGGAGTTGTCATCGGACGAGTCCTCCTTTCAGAACAGAGGGGTTCATTGCGATCCAAACTCGAGGACGAGTCCTTTCCAACCAGGGGAGTCTGATGTAGGACAAAACCCGGGTGACCCCGACCGTCGGACGGGCATAACTTTCGATCCGGGTATCCGATCGAGGCGTGCGACTAGTCGAAACGACCGGGTCGACGAGCCCATCATAAATCATTGGAGATCTTCGATCTTTCCATGACTGCTCGTCAAATCGTCAAATTCCTTTTCCTTTGGTCTCAAATCTCAGTTTTAGTGAAAACTTTCCTTTTTAGGCAGTTTTATCGGTTTCTATTTTTGGCAACTTTACTATTTTGAGTAGGATTTCTTTTGTTTGAATTCCGGGTTTAATATTTGGATTAGGGTTTGATCATGTTTGAGTCCATGTTTGAGTTGGTCAGGTCTTTCCTTAATCCTATAAAAAGAGGCCTTAGGGTTTGTAAAGGGTTAGTTTTTTATGCTTAATGAAAGTTAGGGTTTTTGTTTTCTCCCCTTTGAGAAATCTGGTTGTCTCTCCCATAAAGAGGTCTGGTTGTCTCTCCCATAGAGAGGTCCACGTTTACCCTGCGCCAAAAACTATTGTCCATCCACCAATTCATTACTTGCTACCGTGCGACCTTGGTGCGTTTGCTTCTCACCTTGTTGAAAGAAAGAACTCTCACCTTCTTGTGAGAGTCTCTGTTTGTATTATTATATAGCTGATATCATTACATGGTTACTAATTACTATGGTTACTCACAGCAGTCTGCAGTTAAGGATAAAAACTCAAACTGATTTATAAAATTCAAATCACTTTAACCTCATCACTAATGTCCCCCCGCAAGCTCAACAAGGGTGACGCCACATTGACCTTATGTGGAAGTAAATCTAGCATAAGACAATGGCTTTGTCAATATATACATCAGCAATTTTCTCGGCTAGATATAAAACGAACATCTAAAGCATGTTGTTGAATTCGTTCTCGAGCGAAATGATAGTCTAGCTCCACATGTTTCATTCGAGCATGAAACATGTGTGTGTTTGGGAAGCAAATCAGCTTTAGATTTTTCAGAAGACATTCTTGATGAATGACTAGGAATGTTTTGACGGATAACGGCCAGGGAAGAGACGAGGCAGATGAGACCATCTATACATTAATTACTATAGAGCACTCATGATTTATGTACAGGTTCACGTGGCATGTATAACACTGCACACGGATTTGAATCGATAGTGAGGTATCGATTCAACCATTTAATCCATCGGTAGTGAGCTACCGATGGACTAGATGAAACCGATTCAACTATTTGTAATGTACATGACACATATGATCATGTACACAAATCTTTTTTCATTACTATATATAGGTCAAACAAGGCCCTACTGATGTCAAGTCGCCAATGATATATTCAAGCATACGTACATTAATTGGTAGATTAGATATATTTTTGCGGAGACTTGAACTCATGACTAACTTTATCAAAGATTTCTAGGTATAAGCAGAATCATTTATCCAAATGATTCTATACTCACATTTGACTACTTCATCAATGCATTAAAGCCATAATCACCAAGATTTTGTTAAAAATAGGTCAAATGATCGATGAGAATTAATCTCCGAGAAGATTGGTTCAAGCTTTTTTCAGTGGTCGAATATGAGAATTTTGTTTAGGTATCCAATTCACATAATTTCGACCCAAATTTAACTGGATTTGGGCGGGCAATGGCCCAATGGGTGGAGAAGAAATCATTCAAAATGGCCGGAGATCATGTTTGATCGATCCATGTTTTCAAAACATTTATTGAAGATAAAATACCTGAAAAGTATATGTTCATATTGCAATGCCAATTAATATTTCCCGATGAAAGCCATATGTCATGTAATGTGATCGTACGATTGGTGATATGATGAAACCGACGTTCATGACTTCTTGACCAAATGCTAGGAATCCGGTCCACATAATCTCGACCTAAATCACTTTAATTCTTGTCCATAGACAAGAAACCATCATACATGGCGTACATGGAGATCAAGGTATTCAACATTATGACTAGTTAACTAAGTCACCATGATTATATCAAAAAAAAATTCCCCTTATAAAAACTAATCCAAATGGTTCAGTGGTTGCCATTGAAATAATGCCAAAATGAATGGTTACAATGCTGATGAGTTGTGGTCGGCCTTGAATCTGGTGGTGGTGTGGCTCGGCCTCTCCGCCGCCGGCCACCAAGACGTTTGCACTGGCCAGTACTCCGTCGGACACCCACATTGTTACACACAAGAGAAAGCGATGCTTCAGAATAGAGCGCTGAATCAGAATAGAGCGTTGAATATTGTTACACGCACTAGATAACAAGCTCTTTCTCACTCACGTTACATGTTCAAGCTCTGTGTGTGTGTGTGTGTGTGAGAGAGAGAGAGAGAGAGAGAGAGTAAGAGAGTGAGTGAGTGAGAGAGAGAGGTGAGTTACATCTTGGAAGTTCTGAAGAGATTGACATCATGAATCCATGCAAAGTCAGTTCAAGATTGAGTTTGTTGTACCAAATTAACTCATGAGCATAACGCATGCAAGGATAAGAGAGTTGCATGCAGAGGATATATACATATAGGCATGCAAGACTGCATGCATGTAATGATGAATTTTGAGTCATATCTTGCAACTTTAATTCCTTAACCATATCTACAACATTAATGACATGCTAATTGTCTTAATTTCCTTAGGTTAGAACTATCTGCATGGCATTGCCACACTGAAACTAACCACAACATTAGTGTAACAAATGTCCTAAACCAATCTTACTACCTTATCTTAAGTTATCCTGCATTTAAGTTCTAAACCTGTGTGCAGCTTCGCATCTAGTTTCTTGCCCACAGTTTCTAGCTAACTCTCTACTCCATTTGGGCTGCATTGACACCATGTAAAAAGTCGAATCTGCCCCTCTAACTCATAGCTTGTTTTCCATCAAAATTCCTATTTTTCTCAAATTCTAATGCTGAAAAAATCTTTAACGGAAACTTTCTCTATTATATATGAATAGAACTATACTATGTCTTTCTAATACTTGATAAAAAAAGATCAAGGAAATTAAACTTAGTGCCTATCTAAGAAGTATCTTTAGTATAGTAGCTAATTGATGACTTACTAATTCAACAATAAGTTAACGATTCTCACTTGTCCATTTTTAACGGATGACCAAATAACCTAGAAATTCATGTTAAAGTCATGTTTATGCTATTGAAATTAAATTATACTTGTCTAGCTACTGGCGTTATGTAGGAAATTGTTGTAAGCTTGTTAAGAATGACTTATATCATTTGGACAAGCTGGATAACATTTTTCCTACTTCTCTTTGGGCTGAAATCGTTGTAAACTTTCTTCAAGTCGTGAAGAGGAGCTAACTCAAACCACGGCATTGGTGAGAAAGTTCCATAAGCTTCATTGCTATTTATATAACCAATTTCTGTTTGTCATCGTGCAATTATAAATTTACATATACGACAAACGCAAGATATTTCAATCATCAGAAAACGACATAAAAATCTCCGAAGAACATTCTTTCCAATATTATCGCGCCTTTATGTACATTCGACATGAAACATAGATCTCTAAACTTCAAATAAACGACAAAAATGACGTCTACAAGTCGATTTTCCTTTTAATTCTGTGCCGCGTACCCTCTGACATAATTCTTCTATTGACATTTTATGTAGACATTGTTCTACTGATTCATATTACTATATGAAACTTCCACTTATGTATCAAATGAGATAGTTAGAGCATATATATGTAATATGAGCTATAAATAAGCAGAATTTAAAATATATACATTAGGTCGCATATATGTGCTCTTGTTGGCATATCATATAAACCAAAAATAAGAAGGAAAAGAACACTTCATTTCAATAAATTTACAATTAATTGCCACCATTAATTTGGTCTTTTACACTATAAATACCCGGCCATGAGGATAGACAGTACACTCCGTACTACTTACTACTCTTCTCCTGTTCTTCTTAATTATCATCCCCTTTGTTTTAGCACAACCATGAATGAGGAGTTAGTAAGGCACTTCTTTCCTCAAGGCCTTCGTCTCATGGTTGTTGATGATGATAGTATTTGCCTTAAGATTATAGAAGTGATGTTTATCTCATTAAACTATAGGGGTATTACTCTTTCCATATTTAGTTTCCTTAATTTTCAATTCTTTGGTGCTTCGTCTCATGGTTGTTAAGTTTCTCTAAGATCAGCATCACCTCTTCTTTTTTCCTTCATGGAAGCTAGTGTCACTATTAATGGGTTTTTTTTTGTTGTTTTTCGCCCGTTACCTAGCTATGTGATAATTCTATTCCATGAAACTTTATAAACTATGTATTGGAGATCAAGAACCTCATTTCTTGATTTTAATTTATTTTAAACTTGGTTTGGAGAAGGCTGGTCGCACTTCATTAAATGCTTCAAAAGAAGTTCCCCTAAAACCTCCTGAGAGTTATTTCTTTTCTGTTGTACGTCTCTAAATTTCTTAGATGTCATAAATTTGCAGGATTATTTCCCTTGCCTCTTTTCCCCCTATATATTGTCACTTCCTTTCAGTCAATTTTGAAATTGATATGATCATCACCTTGTTTGGTTATGGATTTTTTTTTTGTTGATGATTCTAGATCATTTATATACAAAGACCCATTTGTGCAAGAGTTTATTAATTCTCAGTGCATAATGAATTTTATGATCCATGGTTTTGCTGCAGGAGAGGAACATTGTTTGTTTATGTTGTATGGAACATTTTCATGATTTTATGCTCATATTCCTTATTATTCGATCTCATTGGCAGGAACATTTTGCAACAATCCTTTAACGGCGTTGTCGATTCTCCGAGAGCGGAGAGATGAATTCGACCTTTGTTTGGTGGACCTGTATATGCCAGAGATGAATGGCTTCGAACTCCTGACTATCATTCACAATGAACTGAAAATCCCTGTTGACAGTAAGCAATTCTAATTAGTCGATCTAGCATTTCCTAATTCTTTTCATTTTGTTTGATTTTTAGCTATATAAGAATACATTTGCTCTATGCAGTGATGTCAGTTGATCACAGTATACAGACAAAGATCCGAGGACTTAACTATGGAGCAAAGTTTTTTCTTGACAAGCCTTTGAAGAAAGAGATCCTCGCCGGTATCTGGAAGCATGCGTTATTGGATAGGTTTTCCAAGCAAGGAATCCATGGTGTACTAGGAAGTGGCAGTGGATGTAGAACGCCAATTGGGACGACACTTATACAAGGGACAAATAGGAATTATTTCGAGGACGACGAATGGAGAAAGCCTCGTGTTATTTGGACTCCTGATCTTGAAAAGAAGTTTCAGGATGCAATGTCTCAATTAGGCTCAGGTGATCGAAAATTACAACATTATATATATATATATGCAAGTAACTCTTTCAATTAAGCTCATCTTCATTCTATCATTTTGTTCACTGTTTTATATATTTCTCACGCTACTTCATCCATATATATATATATATTGTCCAATCTAGAAGCTGTGCCGTCCAAGATAATCAAGCTGATGAAGGTCGAAGGCATCGACAGGAAAAATGTCGCGAGCCATCTCCAGGTTAGTTTGATCAGTAGTCGTAGACTGCTTATTTATAACTTTCATTTCTAAGTTTGCTAATAAATGAATCACAGGGGGAGTGGAGTACTGTATGCTATTTGATTTGAACATGCATGAACTACTTGAAACGGGTTGCCAACCATTAATTGGACCTCAAAGCATATCTTCTCTAAGATCTATTTCTATGTTTCAAATCTATGAAGTATGCATTTCATGTATGTTACCTGAATAATTTCAATGCACCAAATCTATCACCATATCTTGAGGCAGTTCCTAAAAAAAGCTTTAGGTGCAAACACAAACATATATAATAGTTCTGAAGACATTGCATATCTTTGTAGTTATGTTAATTATTACATGACTAAAGAGTACTGTCCGTCTTTTCTCTATGCAGAAATATCGGCTTAAGAAGCTCAAGGAGGAGGAGAGAAGTAAACTTCCTTTCGTAAGCACAATTCCGATGAAAATTCGGACTGGCCGCAAAAGCCAGCAGGTTGATCAGAACCAGACGGGGTGGGCTTCACAGATGTCGAACCCTAATTTTCAGATGGCCGTGCCTCAACCTGGCGGCCAACTTCTTCCAATGAATCCACCACAAGACGGCCTACTTTATTCGGATGCTCCCCTCGCCATCAGCAGCAACCCCGACAGCACTGGATCCATGCCATATTACACAATGTCGTCGTCTCCTGGTCAGAACATTCTACTGCTCAATAAAGTTATTGCAGCAGCGTTGCCGGTATGTCAAGGAGGCCCTTCCAGTACTGCTACAATATTGCCTCCTTGGCAGAAACATCAAGAGATGGCTTCAGGTGTTGGCAATGCGCAATCTAAAGGAAAGATGCCACTGGTGCATTGTATGCCGAGTATTCCTCAACTGAACCGAGCCATGGCATCGGGTTTGGACATTCAACAGCCCGATGATGAGGAGATTGCAGCATCGCAAGGAATTCCTCCAACATCTATGGTCATGAATTCTTCAGAATTGAATCAGGATATTAGCCGAGGATTAGCCAATGTACAGCGCGACAATGACGACGTCGCAGCATCGCCGTATGAAGCTACTCAGCCTACTCGGGGAATGCCTTCTGATGAAAGGAACGTCCAAAGCATGGAAGCAAATGTTGGCGATCTTCAATCTACTACTGGAAGTACGGCACTGGCGCAATTCGAAGGATTTCCTCCAAATTCTACAGTGGAATCTTCTCAAGGGAACCAGGATCTGGAATCAGTGTTTGACGATCTATTAGACCAAAGTGAAGACATCACAGCATTGGCACCAAGACAAGTGAATCAAGATTTGCAATCAAGCTTAGAGGATGCATTGGTATATGGAAACACTGAAGTAGTGCCATATGGAGGATCTCCGGCTTATAATTTTATGGCTTCTCCCAAGTGGTACGAGCTGGAACCGTGGCTGGGCACTACTACCCAGCAGAACCAATTGCAGCCGGCCGTCGACGCCATGAACAATGCGGCGAACGGCATTTCGACTGTCAGAGCACAAGATCGTCCTCCTTGGGAGGCTTACGACGACGAAGACTTCGACTTGGATGGGGGTGTGGTCCCTGGGGGTCAGTTCGCGCTCGTAGACATCGAGTTCATGGGAAAAGCTTCAGGCCACAACACTTCAGTTCAGGAAAACATCGTCGACGACAAGAATAAGAAGATTGATCAGAGCACTGGTACTGGTCAGAGCTGGAACGAGAACCGTGGAGGAGTTTCTGAGGCTTCTTCGTCTTCCGCGAAGAAGAAGGAAGAAGAGGAGCTCATTGCAGCGCTTGAGAGGTTCTTAGCGGCGGAAGAAGAACTAGCTAAGATGTGTAACAAGTCTAATTAAAGGTGTGCTCCTTCTTAATTTGTTGCTTGCTATTCTTAAGCTAGCATTTCCTCTAATCATCTTTATCACATTTTATGTCTCTTAAGTAATTAGTTCTTATTGATGTTAATTTGTCTTCCAGGTGTTCTTAATCAGGTGCATGGGCTTGGAAAAAAGAATTATGGCACAGGCAATTTGAAGAGGAACTTTGTAAATTTCTTTTACTACTGTAGTGCCAAAGTGACTAGCTAGATATATGTACATACCTATACTTAATTAGGAGTTTCGTGTGTCAGGAGTTATGCTAGTGACTCGCTAGCATATATGTATGCAACTGGGGGTTGCTTTCATTCAGACTCGCAACTTTGTTATAATAATCTATTACATAGCTATGCTACATTAAGTAACAGTGTCTGATCTATGCTGTAATTAAACAATTCTCATCACTATTGTGCTATCATTACAAAAGGAAAGAAGCATGCCTTTGATTTTGGCGTGAATATGTATATATTATAATTAAATAAAAATTTGTGTATATGGTCAGGTGGTATATACATTACGTATGTCCTCGAATCGATAATGAGATACTGATTGATTGATTTAGTCCATTGATGAAATAGATCAATTAATCGATACCTCATTACCGATTCGATCATTGATACATTCAATCGGTAGGTATATATCGATCAATTGATTTATCCATCAATAGGATCAATTGATCGGTATCTCACTGCCGATTCGAGAGGATGTGCCATGTACATGTATGTTTTGGCCATGTATATAAATCACGACTCATTACAATTAGGACTAGAAGGTAACAAAGATTGAAGCTTGTAGCTTAGCCATTGTTTGCAAGATTGCAGCTTTCACCTTCTCAATGGTGAACTCGTCGTCGTCGGAGGAGGCTTTAGTACGGCTGCTATCGCCGGATCTTGTTTGGATGATGATTCCGGGTACCGACACAAATCCGGGGTTTGCGGTGCCATAGGCGGCGACCGCAATTGTAGTTTCCGACTCCGAAGAGCTGTACTGGTAATGTGCCAGCCCCTTCTGGAACACGAACATGTCGCCGACTTGAAGTGCTTGGCTGTACAGCTTGCCGGCGGTGTCTATGAAGCCCACCTCGAGGGAACCGGCGAGCACAAAGAGGAGCTCGGCGGAGTCGGGGTGCGCATGAGGTGGGTTCACGGTATTCGGAGGATAGAGGAGCACAGTGCACGACACGTTCTGGCCATCGAGGGCCGGGAATCCAGCTGGGGACACATCCACCGCCGTAAATTCCTTCGGCTCATCCGCATCGATCAGTGCTCGCATGCCGGTGTAGGTGAAGAAGCTCGCCCTGTAACCGGAGGCCGTGAGGTCTTGCTCGAGGATCAGGCCCGAGGTGGTGTTAAGGTCACCGGCGTTGGCAGGGGAATTGGCTGCTATGGCAAGGACTAGTAGTAGGGAGAGCAAGGCATGTCTGAAGGTCTTGTATGAGAAGATCATTGTTATTGAGGAGTAGTAGAGGTTCAAGTGTGGAGGTAGCTAGCAACCGTAGCATTGCTAGAAATTAAGGACATCCTCTATATATAACAACTTCCATACTCAGCTTTGTGGTTCATGAGTCATGTGGTTTTCCATGGTTCCTCACAAGCAGCAGGTCTCTCTCATCTCTCTCTCTCTCTCTCTCTCTCTCTCTCTCTCTCTCTCTCTCTCTCTCACTCTCATATTTAAGAATCTAATAGTAACATACAGGTTTTGAACACACACACTCACTCTCTCTCTAGCTCTCCCCCTCACTCTCACTCACACATTTAGAATCTAATAAGAGTATCACAGCTAGCTTTGATATATATGCCACATGACACTGTGGCCACACGTACTCTTCATCCATTCTACATCCACAAATGAGTGAACGTACGTATCTTTTGCTCTTTTAAGCATATCTGAAGAATAATTCTCCTTGCATGGTTCAGAGGTTTCTGGATGTCTCGGTCAGCCACGTGTTGGGACTTTTCCTCCCATGAGGATGGCGGCTGCCAGAGAACCGTGGATGGCTCTTAATCGATCCAGACCTGTCATCCAAAAAGACGTCAACAGAGTGGATCGATCCAAACTCACAGTGGATCGATCCAATCTTGTTTCAGAGATGTGTTTTACCTAGTTTTCATATCAAAGAACGACGAGACTGAAAATTGGCTTTGATCAAACGGCTTAAATCACTCCGATTAAGTCTATTTCAGATCAGGATACTTGTTAGGGTTAATGAGAACGTGAATTCTTATATGGGAGGTCTAGAGAGAGGTCTTACGGTTTGAGAGAAAGCAAAGATAGAGAGAGTTCTCTGTAGTTTTTCGAAGAAGAAGTAGGGCATTCTTGAGTGAATGTACATGGGAAGGTTGAGAGAGTGAGTCTTGTAAATCTCCTCATATATTGAAGTTCTTCTATCTTCTCGTGGTTTTTTCTTTACGGTAATTTACCGGAAGGTTTTCCATGTTAAATTGGTGTCTCCTCCTATTCTATTGCTTTTCCATCTTGGTTTCATCCCCACTGAATTCCCAACACCACGGCCATATGTGTTTGCTTACAAATTAAAATGCTGACATTATAAACAGTGCCAACATTAAGATGATCTCTAGCTAGTCTTATCCACTCGTTTTTGGCCTTGCAATATTGTGACCAATAATTACATTTTACTGAGCATTTCGGGAAAGCTCGGTGTGTCATGCATGTGTGTGATCTTCCCAACAGGAAACTTTTTGACATTCGTTAAACTCGTTAGTTTCTATCAACTTAAAACCTTTGGGTCAAGTTGGAAGCCTAATATTAGAAAGAAAAATTACTTGAATCAGGAACGCGTAGAAATTAGCTGGGTTATCTTTCATGATTAATTGGCTGCATAATAATCAACCTAGATGTGCACCATATATATGAAACAATTAAAGGACTTAAGCACTAAAAGCATATATATATATATATATGAAACAATTTATCTAATCATAGCTAAATAAGCTTCGATCTTTGTTAGCCGATCCGAGCCATCTTTCACTACAAGCATCAGCTAGCTAGATGTGCACCATATATATACGAAACAATTATAAAGGACCCGTTGTGGGAATACGTATATATGTACAGACAAAAGGACTTAAGCACAAAAGTATATACCTGTATACCTGAAGCCTAGTGGCATCATCATCTAGGACTGGAGAGACACTAAAATTTTCCATAAGATTTGAATGAGATGAAAACAAGAAGATTAATGATTAGTCCTCGCGATATAAATGTTCAGCTTCATGCATGTGTCATCACGCATGCACGAGAGACACATGAGCTCAAGGAAACGAACAAATTAATTAAGTACTAAAAACAAGCATGCATGCATGCATGCCTCACAACAAACATGAGGTCTTGAGATGTTTTAGCCACATGTTTGCCAGCATGTTTAGCGGTTACCCACATGCATTTGCATGCGCATGCATTTGGTAAACCACAATTAATGTGGTCAGTTACAACCAAGACCTATCTCACACAGGAGCAGGAGCAGGGCCGGGCTTTCTCGAACTTGAGCTCGGCTCTTTTAATTGGGCTTAGGCTCTGGCTTGAGCCCGAGTCGAGGCTAAAAGCTCGGCTCGAGCTCGGCTCGTAATAAATAAGATTAGGTTTGAGCTCGACTCAGCCTCGAATTCAAGTTTTCGAGTCTGTACAATATATATACATATACTTAAATTTTATATAATATATAAAATTTAATCAGGCTGAGCTCTTGAGCTTTCGAGACGAACCCAAGGTTTATTGAGCTCGAGCTCAATAATGAGCCGAGCCTTAATCAGGGTTCGAACTAGGCTCGGCTTGGCATATGTTTTTCTCTCTTCGTTCATTGGGAGCATATGTTATTTCTATTCAGCTCATGAAATCACGTGAAAAACAAAATTTGAATCTTGAGGCAACTAATAGAGTTGTATCTGTAATCGATCGGCTCCTCGGAGCAATCAAGATTATGTCCGATGGCCGGACCAACCTTATAAATTTCAGACCTGGTTTGGGTCTAGCATAGATGTGTCATGTCGGGTCCATGCAACTTGGATCCGATGAATGGGCCTTACATCACATATAAATTGGTCTATATATTTGTTGGCATAATGGCATTTATAGATAAAAATAAATTATGCCCTATCCTTAATATTTATCCAATGGGCCGGCTATCTATCTGCTTAATTAATTTATAGAATTTTGTAATGTTTTATAGCTTTTGGTTTCATCTTCGTTCTTGTTGCTCTTCATGGATATATATTCCAAGATGATAAATTGTACGAAAAGAACTATGAATTGCTCATCAGATATTGTTGTTTTTACACCCCTTTGTATTGTGAACAGTAACTCAGACTCCTTGGCATCTAATTTCTCCAAGATTTTCTCTGAATCAAGATGCTAATTTTCTCTGAATCGCTCCAATTTTATCAGATGTCTCCGAAAAAAGAAAACCATAATGGAACAAGATTTTTCAATCCAACTCTCGCAGTTTCTTAAATTACTAACAGAGTTGATTCATGCCAAGAAACAAAAGATAGATACCAGCAAGAACAAATGGTTCTGCTTTTCCTTCGGAAATGGCTCATATAACATTGTTTTCGATATTACAATGAGAGGAGGAAAATGAAAAGAAAAGAAAAAAAGAAAAGAAGAAGAAGAAGTCAGCTACATGGCATCATTTACAAGAGAAAACTGTGAACAAATTGGCCCTCCAAAACCACTGAAATTAACCACCAGCTCTATGCTCACCACCAAAAACCTGATATCTAAGAACAATGAACACTTAAGAACCAGGTGAACAAAAGGGTGCCGATTAACCTAATTAATCTCCGAGGCTGAATGAAGAGCTCGAAGTAGCCGCCGATCCTTGAAGATCTGCCATCGAGAATGACCTGACCGGGAAGGAGGACGGCTCAGGTGGAGAGACGCTGAATGCAGGTGGAGGCCGGCGTTGTGGATGGCGGGGAGGGAGGAGCCGGGGAGTGCTGTGGTCCTCTTCGCTGTTATTGCTATTGCTGCCGGAGCTGCTCATGGAGATGGCATGGGCTAGTGTGCTGCGACTGGAATTTGTAGGTCGCTTGGATATGCTGCCATGGACGCTATTCAGCTCACCGCCATGCGGCCTGTCCCACATGGTGATGGTGCTGAAAGCGAGGATGTTTTTGCGCTTCCGGGTGAAGGCATTCTCAGGTTTGCTGAGATCCTTGGCAGAGGAAAAGGAGGACACAGCATCTGCCAAGGTTGTGAATGACTTGGATTTTCCCCGGTAGAACTTGGAGATGCCTCGCCTGCAGTAAAAATCAAAACTGAGCATTAATCACACTCGAGCTTTGATGGACCGACGAAAATGCTACAATAGGAATTAAGTTCAGAAATGAAAACGAACTACATCTGCTAACATTTAGATTTAAAACATATCCAATTGCAAAATTAAGTCAATCTCTTACATTTATCGAACAACTTCCACAAAATCTACTCTATGAAACTTAGTAGTTACATAATTCTCTGAACCCATAACAGAGAACCACCACAATGTATTCATCGGAGAATAAACTATGAGTTACCAACAATGCTTCATATAAAAATCCAGAAGGAAGTTCTCGGAGTGCCGCATTTAGTGTCAAAGGATATTCTTTAGGAAATCTAATGCAGTTTGCTCATGAAACAGAAAATTGACAAGAAATATAAAGATCACTTTGAATTTTATGTCTAATCCAACATCACACAGCACCCAAATTGGATTATTTCGAGTAGAAAGATATGAGTTCAAGCATTTTGCCCATAAAATAAGTACCAAGATAAGTAAATTGACATAAGGATTACACCAGTTCCCATTATCATCGCATATACATTAAAGATAGATTACTACCAAGAGATCCGACATAATGCCAACAAGAAAGAACGAATTCCATCAGGTCAACTCTTCAACAAGTTCTATATATTGATTTAAAATCATCTCAAGGAAGATAAGATCTTAGAAAACATTGCATATGTGAAAAAGGAGAGAAATAACAAAAACATATTGAAGCAAAAATACAAACGTTTCATTCTCAATGGTCGCCTGGCCTCGAATTAAATCAGAAACGCAGTATACGTATGTAATTTCCTGAAAATTATTTGGAAGGCAGCAATGGGAAGAACCAAATCCAAGTGTAGAACTATGAAATCTAGCTCAATTCAAGAATACAATTACTTCCTAAATAAATCACCGTATTAATAATAAAGAGCCAGAAATATCAACTCCTCTCAAATCTCGGCAAAACCAACCAATTTAACGGAAACCATTAATGAAATTTGTTCTCCATAAACTGTCTCCAATTCATAAAAGAAACCACAATCAACTAATACCCCTACTGGAACAAGATCGAAGCGTGTAAAACAAACTAAATCAACAGCAGACAGCCATCAAGATCCAGTCTTTAACTCCAACTTCAACAATACAATTCAATTGCTAGACAACCATGCATGAAACTCCTTTTTCTCAAACTTTTACACTAACTTTATCAAAAAGCAGCACGAAAACAAGCAGAACGCACTCTAAAAGTGCAACCACTCTAAAAAAAACGACAAATTCGGAGAAAGCATCGGGCAAGATTCAACCTTTCTTTCAAATTCCGCAAGACCAGCCATTGAAAAGCAAACCCAAATCACAACTTCCAAACGTAATTGGCAGGATATCCTCTAGAAAACAACCAGAACCCCAAACAAATGATAAAACTCAAACACAACAGCCACCAAAATCCAACCCCTCTCTGCTAAACACAATAATAAATCATCCAAAGAAACTAAAACCCAACATATAATTGTCTTTTTTTCTCAGAACATCTACAAAAAATTTATCAATCCAAACAGCCGGCGTAATAACAGAATCCAATTCAAGAACACGACCAAAACCGATAAAAACTGCCAAAATTCACACCAACCCCCCAGCAAGATCCATTCTTTATCTCAAATTCTTCCAAAACCAACGATTTAAAACAAACCCATGTCCGAGATTCCCATACCTTACAGGCAAAGACTCCTCCAAGGCATCCATGGTCTCCAGTGGCCCCTTAAGCCGGCTCTGCACCTCACCCTCTCCCTCCTCCCCCACCTCATTCTCCGAGCTATCACTATTCCTCCCTATCGACGAGCTACACGACTCCTCCACCGCCGTCACCCTCTCCGGCGCCGCCGCCTCCGCCTCGTAGATCGGGCAGCACTTGAACCCCCCACCATTGAATTCCCGCCCTCCGATCCCCTCCCCCCTGTCCAGTGCGATCGACATCCCTCCTCCCCACCCACCCACGGACCCACCACCGACCGCCAAGATCTCTCCGGCGAGGCGATCGCCCCCTTCTCCAAGGAGAGAGAAAGCCAGCTAAAAAAGAAGCTGAGAGAGAGAGAGAGAGAGGTGGATAATAAACAGCTAAGGCCCATATATATAGCTAATTAATAAGTAAATTGAGTGAATTATTAATGATAGTAAATATTTGGATATAAATAACAACACATTGCAGGATAGAGTGGAGCCTTATCCTCATCCACTAGCTATTAAAATAAATGGTTCTTTAATCTTGTCTTTATTCCTTAGAAATCCCATTTTTTTTAAAAAATTAATAGAGGGGGGGTTGTTTAAAGAGAGAGGTTGGTGGGGGCCGTTTTCTTCTCCCTCTTCTTCTTTCTTGCGCCATAGAGTCCTCCTCGTATGCTCCGTTTCTAAGACACCTGTCCTTCTGGGATGTACACGTTCCACACGTGGATGGGGGGTAGCCGTTTGTGCTGATCGGACGGCCATGATAAAAGCCCTATATATATATATCACTACTAGTATAGTGTTCCACTGCTTTAATTATTTATAGGGTTTGATGGGGGTTGTGACATTTCGTTGCAAAGTTTGTAGCTGTATGACATCTCTACTTTAATTAAAGATATTAGTTTGAGCTGGTACGTCACTGTTAATATGGAGCCGGCCCTTTGAATCAGACAAAGAGCATCGCAATATTATATCTACCAATCGGAAAACCTCGTCTCCGGCGTGGATACGGTCGGCAAATCATCTGAACATGATCGATTTCAGACCATGTCTTGCTATTTATTAGCGCCGATGACTTTTAGCCAGCAAACCAATCAGGTGAGCAGGTTCCTAATCCTCTTAGCAGCCGATGGCTTTTCGCAAACCCTAAAAAAGAGAATGTATTCTGTCAGGCCAAATAGGCCACCAATTTTTGTGCCACCTACATGCGAATACGACAAATATTTAAACCAATCAAGTATCAATATTTGCGGAAGGTGGTGACTATTTATTGGCCTCTTTCCCCCAATTTCATGAAAAATTGCACGCGTCACAATTAAATGAACTAATGGTTTTTTTTTTTTTTTTTGCAAACTTTGGTGACGATGATTTTTAACCAACTCATAATATATAGTGTTGTTTTTCTACATCGATCGACAGATCATTTAGACCAATTAGGTGAGCAACTTCCCCGATCCTATTAGAAGCAATTTTTGCGCTAGCTATACAAATTATTTAGACCAATCAAGTATAATATTCAATTTTCATCACATACCAATAGCACCTCGCTAATTCCGGATAGAATACAAGTTTTTACTCGTGAAAAAACATTTATCCAAAAATCTAATATTAATGCCCTAATGAATGGATGTGGAGCTGATGTTTGCCGACTCAAAATTAAACAGCGTTCTATAAATATGGCATGTTGATTATCGTACTTCCAAATCTTAAATATCGCATATGAAACCTCCTAAAAATAACTAGCTAATTCAAAAGATAGCTAAAAAGGGAAACTTATATTCATTAAAAAAAGAATAGATTATTAGTGTTTACACCAAATGTAGTAAACTTATTCACTGGTACACCAATGCATGATGTTTTAATGGGTTACACCATTTGCTAGCAGTTATAGACAGTAATAATTGGTTATGCATTTTTTATGACTTTTTTGCCCTTATGATGATTAAACCCTAATCCCAACTCTCATTCCCGTCTATACACCCTCATGTTCTCTACCTTTCCATCCCTCTCCCTAATTTTCTCTCTCCCTCCCTATCATTTCCATCCCTCTTCCCGAGGTTCTCTCTCCCCTCCCCCTCCCCTGGGTTCTCTCCCCCTCCCTCTCCCCTAGGTTCTCTCCCCCTCCATCTCATTTCCATCCCTCTCCCCTAGGTTCTCTCCCCCTCCCCTCCCTCTCCCCCTCCTCTCTTTCTCACCATGGGGCCATCGGGGATCTCCTTGTTGATGGATCTGGTGGAAGAGGAAGAAGTTCGGCACCGTTTCCGACAGCGTCTTGGTCAGTGGCCCTCGGCGAGGTCGAGCGCCACCAATGGAGCCACGAGGGGGGCGGGGAGGATGGCGATGCCAACCGGGAGGAGCTGCCGACCTCCGACGCCTTCGCCGGAGGGGGTTGCTTTGCGAAGAGGATGCGAAAGAATAGGTTTGGAGATCACCGGAAGGATGATTTTGAGGCGGATCTTGATGACCTTGATGAGGAGGAGGAGGAGGAGAGAGGCGAAGGCGGAGATGATGGAGAGGGGGAGGAGAGGGAGATACGGTCTAGTGTTGGGCTCGATCCCACTCTCGATAAAGAGGTTGGATTTTTCTTGGCTGTTCATTTCCTTCAAATTTGAATATTTGTTGGTATTTTTCATTTGAATTCTCTTTTCACAAAGAGAATACTGCAGAATTCTCTTTTCACAAAGAGAGTACTGCAGTATTCTCTTTTCACAAAGAGAGTACTGCAGTATTCTCTTTTCACAAAGAGAGTACTGCAGTATTCTCTTTTCACAAAGAGAATACTGAGATCTATTTGTGGTTTCTGACAACTATGCAGCTATGTCACGGGGGGGTCGTGCATCCAGTTCGCCATGCTCCATGCTGGGTTCTCCAACGCCGGCAGCACTAATAGCTCCATCGCCGACAAGCATGTCTTCATCGACATCGGTGGCAGATCCATGGATGACGACGGGCTCGTCTTGATCAGAATCGCCGACAGATCTATGGATGACAGGCCCATCTTGACAGGAATCATTGGCATCAGCAGCGTCGTCGTCGCCATCTCGTCCGCGTCCTTCCACAACATCTCCTCCTCCTCGCCTCATCGACATCGGCGGTGGATCCATGGATGATGACAGGCTTGTCTTTTGGTAAGGCCTTCATGCGGATTTGTCGCCTAGATTGGAGAAAATTTGAATGATAAGCGAGCGAGCGGTTTCTATCGCGTATAAGCCGGCGTTTGATGTTTAAAGCGGCGTGGGTTATAGGTTGGGGGGTATAAGAGTATTTTGATATGTAAAATGATGCTAAGCAGTTAAATCTAATGATGGATGTTTTATTAGTAGGATAAGTCCATATTATGATGCTCCCTATTAAAACCCAAAAAAGAATTGGTCTTGGCATTGCCACCCCCAACCAAGCCCCCGCCCGGATGGCATGCATGGCTAAGCTAGCCCAACTCAATCGTTTAAAAAAAAAGAAATCCACATGGAAATCTCTTGTTTCGGGGACAACCAACTTGGTGTCCACCTGAGCTCCACGTGGCACCTCAGTGTTTCATGTTGTTCCAACATGGTGCTGACTCAGAGCTGTGGGTCCCACTGTGAAGAATATCCCATTCCGCTTTCACGAGATCATTTTCAGTCGTAATCAGTATTCATGCTTTACGTCGACTACCAACGCCATGGGGATCCCCATACGGACACGTGGCACTCTCTGGTCTAATCAGCAAGGTCCCCTAGGTACCCATAAGGCATACCTAACTCCTCTTTGCCCCCTTCGTATACGTTCACCAAAAAATAGTGCATGACTTCTCCGTGGTTGCCAGGGGAATTAGAATAAGAATGGGAATGGAAACAGAAATTGGAAAGGAATTGTGATTGTTTGGTACGTCAATGAACTGGAATGGGAACAAAACTTATAGTGTTTGGTATACATAATAAACATGAGAACTGGAATGAGGATATAAATTAAAGACCAAAATACCCAGTGGCGGAACCAGGATGAGATTTAGGGGGGGGGGCGTAATCTAAAGCAAAATGATAAAAAAAAAATTCTTTTAAGTAATGTAAAAAATACCTTAGAATTACAATATCAAATATTAAGGAATAAAAACAATACAAATATTAAAATATACGTACCGTGCTATGTGCTGCGATTGAGAGGTGGAAGTTGGATCCTGCGCTTTTGCATTTTTTGAAAACGTTGCAAAATGACTTCGTTCTCAATAGTTTCAAAAATTTCCCGCTCGATGTATACCACCATGCAATCATTCATCCATTCATCCCCCATCTTATTACGTAAATCAGACTTGACAATCTTCATCGAAGAGAAGACTCTCTCAACGGTTGCAGTCGCAACTGGTAAGACCAATGCCAACTCAATAAGAAAATAAACCAATAAAAATAGAGCATTTTTTCTAGTCTCAACCATCTTTACAGCAAGACTTCCAATATCTTGAAGTGTAGAAAAATCATCATTTCTTCTAACATCTCCAATGTATGTGTTAAGCTGATCTCTAAGGATCATACGATCAGCTGCTGTGAAATCCTCTTCATAAAGTTCAGCAAGATGACATAACTTAGCATGGTCAAATGCTGAGAATGAGTTTCTTGGATCAAGGCATGCTATGCAAAGAAGTAACTCTGTACTTGCTTCTGTGAAACGGTGATTCATCTCTTGAGCGATGAAATCAATAACTTGAAAAAATACTTCAACACGAAAATGGTGCATATAAGTAATATTTTGCCCTCTACTCCTCGAACGACTACGAGTTGGTATAATATCTTCCATATTTGGTACACTAATAGAATTATCGACACAGAAAGTTTTGACTTCTTCCAAAAATTCATTCCATTTTGTCTCCCTCAAATCCTGCAACCGTTCCTTCACTACTCCAACCAAACCCATAGCATTAACTATGTCTTGATCCTTTCGCTGCAAGACCTGTGACAATTCATTCGTAATTCCCATTATATCCCTCATCAAATGCATAGTGAATACAAACTCAAAGCTTTCCATCTTATTCATCAAACTCATAGCCATGGATCTTTGTTCTAACTGAACTCCATCATCTTTTATGTTTTCAAGCACTTCCAACACTGATGACCACATAGTGAAAAGACGGATTATTGTAAGGTGATGTGAACCCCATCGAGTATCACCTACAATATTATGGGAATTAAAAACTTATAAACAAAGAAATAAAATATTTGAAGAGATTTAGTAATTAACGAGTAATCACCTGGTCGTGCGAGACTGATTTCTTGATTTTTGCCTCTTCCACTAGAAATCTCTCCCTTGTCCAACCGATCCACTAAATTCTCATGATGACTTTGGCGAAGAGTATCTTTTCTTTTACAAAAAGCTCCGACCATATTCACAATCAAACAAGTGTAATTAAAAAAATCACCAACTTAAAAGTTATTCTTTGCAATAGCCACAACAACCAATTGAAGTTGGTGAGCAAAATAATGAATATAGATAGCAGAAGGATTGTCCCGCAAAATAAGCGACTTTAACCCATTGAACTCCCCTCGCATGTTTGATGCCCCATCATACCCTTGACCTCTTAATCTGGATATTGATAACCCATGTTTTACAAACAATCCGTCTATAGCATTTTTTAAAGATGAAGAGCAAGTGTCAGCAACATGTTCCACACCAAGAAACCTTTCAATTACTTGTCCACGTTTGTTCACATATCTTAAAACCACTGCCATTTGCTCCTTCACTGAATTATCTCGCGACTCATCAACCATGTGCGGAAAATATGTGCGACACACTTTGCCGCTAATTTCTGAGCATTTCACATTTTTCTCTAGCTTCATTGTGAAAACTATTATGGGCACCAACATGTTCACCAAATTTTTCTATTGCCTTTTTCCAATTGTTGAATCCTGTACATGTAAACACATCTCCTCCACCTTGTTCTCCTTGAGATTTCCTAAACAGATAACACCATAAACAATACGCCGCATCCTTTGATACACTGTATTCCAACCACTCATAGTCTTTAAACCATGTCTCCCTAAAACTCCTCATATCTTTTTCATATTTTTTTCTTGGAAAAATTATGACC